>JAVCKT010024256.1:0-17454 GCA_032273925.1 Rhynchotus rufescens
GCTGGTAGAGGTAAAGCCTTTGGTTAGACCAGGGAGTAAACTTCAGAAAAGCAGATAAGCTTTCAAGTGTAGATAATTTTCCTTGGTCTGAACTAAAAGATAAACAGAAGAGAAGGGGGAGTGAGAAGACACTGGCATATTGTGGTGATTTGAGGTCCTATCTTAATATTATGTAACATGCGTGGTGGTGGTGGGTTTACGGTTGGACTTGATGATCTTGAAGGTCTTTTCCAACCAGAACGATTCTATAGTTCTATAGAATCTACTACTAAAACTTAGCACAGTTGCTTCACGCCGGGAGTAGGTGGCTGAGGAGTGTGAATACCGTGAATCTGCAAGGCAGCTCCCACGGCAAGATACCCACTCCGTCCTCCCTGCCTCGCAGGATGACTTGTCATGCTACAGACCTCAGGGGGTATAAAAACTAAGCCAGCTCCTCCAGGAATACTGTCTTCATGCTGTGCTCACCTGCACAGCACAGCCTTCCACAACGCTTCTGGTCCTCATATTTGGGCTGCTTCTGTGTAGGAGATAGAGAACGCTCCTTCAAGCTTTCCTAGGAGCTACTCAACTCTGAGCACATACACCTTCATTCCACCATGATAAAGCAACAACCAAATAGGTTAGAGGCTTTTTTTTTTTCCCCATTCCCAACTTAAAAATGCTAAACTTTCTCACAGTCCTTTAGCTACTTCATATGCACATGGCCTTTCCTAGCCATTATTTAAATAATGTCGCACGAAATGGTGAATTGAATCAGCAGATTGAATTATGTTTCAGTTGATCACTGAAGACTCAGAATAGAATCTACCTTAGAGCCAGTGGAAGTCAACTAAGAGACCTCATACCCCCTATATGATTACTTTAAAAAACCCTCGAATTTGGCTATGATAGTTCTTCAAAGCTCTCTAAAGACAACACTAGGACAAAGAGTCTTAGAAACAGTGATATTTTTGATACACCAGAAGCTCTGACTGTGCCCCTTAAGACATGAAATGGAAGGAGAGCTGGAATGAAGATCAGAGAACTAAACTGAAAAGACACGCTCTTGCATGGCCTATACCCCTCTGCATTCACCTCAGGACCAGTCAACAGTCTAAATCTAGATTTGGGGAAAGACTTGCAGTATTAGCAATAGTAATTAGCTTTAGTAAGCAGAGATTTCCTTCCGCTGACTTAAATTCCAATTAAATAAGCACTCAGCAAGCAAAATAGACTTGTCAAGAGTGAAGGTTCTCTTGGGGTTTGCTTATGTGTTTTAAGCTGGGGATTCATTTTTTTCTGTAAACAGGATTGTGATGCCATTAGTTTTGATATGAATCACTGCCATATTGAGACCGTAATGTTTTTGAAAAGAATTTACCGTTAAGGAATTTGGAGTTTTTTTCTTCTCTCTTCTACAAACTGTTACAGCTCTTATTTTTCCCTCATTCATAGTCCTTTACTCTTGCATTACAACATGTTATGAACAAGTGGCCAGGAGCAAGCAGAGTCACCCAGGAGCTCACCAGCAGTGACAATATATTTTAATTCAAACACTGGTTGGCCCCAATTCCTTCTAAAATGAGAGCAGAAACCTTGTGTAATTCACCAAAGCAGCTGCAAGGTGGGCATGCCATGGCCTAACAGCTCATGTAATGCCAAGTCTTTCATTTTTGTGTGATTGTGAGGACACTGAATTTCTTGTCACCACCCAAAGAATGCTTGGTGCCAAGTCAGAACACCAGCTGACCTCTCTCATTTAAGCCCAAGAGCACAGAGCAGGTAACTTTTGGCTCAGACCACAAACATATTCAAAAGCATAAGGGGCAGCACTAAGAGCTTTAGCAGTACTACAACTGTGTTATGGACTAGGTGAGCAGGCCAAGCCTAAAAACGTGAGTTTTCCCTTGTGGAGCAGCAGCTTTAAATTGTAAATTTGGGAATTTTTGATTGTCTGTTAAGACACCAGCTATTGCTGACATTCAGTTTATCACCTGGCTTTCAGGAGGTGACAAAAAGCCATGCCCCATCCAGACTATCCATCCATCAATACAATCAACAAAAAGATGTCCAAGTTTGTATGTTCGCTTTCAGTTACGGTTCCTCAGGTGGTTCCAGGATGCTGAAGGTGTTCGAGGACAACAAACAAAATGCTCACCCTGTGCACATCTGAATCCTGTGGCAATTTGCCATTGATTCTGGGGGAGTCAGGATTTCCACAGCAGCAATGGGGCTCCCTTGCTGCAATGTGTAACCTCTGCATTGCGCCCCCCTTTTCTTTTAATAATTATTTAAAGAATTTTCACTGACATTTAGCCATTCCTCCTAGTTTTTAATGCTATTAACTTCAAACATCTTGCGTGTAAGAGAACACCGTTGACAGATTTTCTCTGAAATTTATAAATAGAAACTCATCTGTTACCTATAAACTGTAATGAAAAAAAAGGACAAAGCTATGAAGATCCTTTCATTTCTTTTCATGAAGAAAGGCACTCTTGTGTTATTATTTTATCTTTTTTCAACAAATTCAGTTCAATTATGTCTTTTTGAAGAGACATAAAATGATTCCTAAAATTGTCCCTAAAATTCAACCATGTTAAGTTACCTGAAGAGGTTATTTCTTGAATCTTGACCACTATTTTTGGTTACTAGTTATGGAAAATTAAGAAACTGATTTCGCCAGCAAATAAATTAATAACTTTATTTGCCCAACTAGTGTTATTGATGTTTTAGTGCTACCTTCGTAAGTAGTCTTCACAGAATTGAACCTACCCTTGGCATTTGTGGATCGATACTCATATTTATCATTTTTTTCTAGCTCATCCAACAGTAAATCTTGATGTGTGCTTTATTGTTTTTGAAACACAAACAGTGCTATAGTGAGGGCTATATCTCACCAAGAAGGTTATATGCATATTCCTTCTACAGTCCAACTGCCCAAAACAACTGCTGAAGGTAATTGCTGAAGGTAATTCCGGGGTGAATTGATGCATTGGTGAAACTAGGAAATGGGCAAATACAGGAACTGGTGGATATTTAAAAGCAGCTCACTAGAGTTCCTCTGCATTTTCAGCTGCACCTTCTTCACTCTGAAGGTACCTAGGAAATACACATGACCACTAGTAAGGAGAAGCCAGAGAAGCACCATTATGTGCCTCCTGTAGACTTAATCCCAAGCCCTTGCACCAGCACCCTGGCTCACAGCATTATCGTGGAATCATAGAATCATTATAGTTGGAAAAGATCTTCACGATCATCAACTCCAACCATAAACCCACCACCACCACCATGCCTACTAAACCATGTTCCTGTGTGCCTTATCTACAAGTCTCTTGACCATTATGAGCCACTCTGGGGACTGAAACACACTAGAGGCCTTGTACATCCAGATTAAGTAGCATGAAGAGAAAGGATCAAAAATCCACACCAGTACATGCACTTCATATGCTGTGATATCCTCAAAGAAATTACTCCAAAGCTCATACTCATTAAAGCCACACTTGGCAGGCATTTTTTTAGGAAGATAAAAGGCAAAACTGGTAGATGTTTCTTCCTAAGAGGTGTTACACCAGCTGTACACAGTAATAAAAGCCTATCAATTGCTTGGTATCAGCTGCGCAAACGCTCACAGTACATAAAGCTGGTGAGGAGCTTGTATTATTTATAACATACTCTTTTCTGCTATGCTTAAAGGTGTGATATCAAAAGCAGGTCCTATGGCCCCAGACATTAATTGAAGATGAGAATATGACAAGTTATATTTATGTCTAGAAATGGCTGGAATTTCATGCCTGCCCTTCCTACACAACACTTTCTAACACAAGATAAAGATCTTTTTAAAAAGGTAAATGTTGAGGCTAAGATAGTTTTACTGGGGTAATAGAAATAATTTTCCTAAAACAAATTTAAATCCTCTTCAGTGTTCACTCTTTTCATGTGGGTAAAGGTAACGTATGTTTTCAGACATGCATGGCATACAAGTTTTTTTTTTTTTTTTTTATCATATACAGCTTGATTTTTGCTATTTTAATTGTAACAACATTTAATAATTCTGTGATAGTTATGATTTCTTTTTAAGTGAATGCACCTATATACAAAGCCAGCATCCCAGCCTAGTTCATTCAGCTAGAGTCAGGTAAGTCGTCAGTTCTACATGTATTTAAATGTTTACATAGCCATGTTATCTTGGTATCCCAAAAAAACAATTTCAGAGCCCTCTCAGAGCTTCAGCATGTCTTTTAGAGAAAGTCACGGCACATATAACTGTATTTTGAATTTCATGCTCTCTTACATCCCTTAAGTAGTATCATTTTGGGGCAACATGAAGAAGAGTGCTCTGGAGAAGGAGAATCATTTCTTGATTCGTGTCATTCAGTCATGACAACTGACTTGCCCGAAATACCTGTACTTTTGCTAATGAACCTCAGAGACTGTTTTCCTTTGAACAAAGAATTCTTTGAGAAAAAAGAACCAAAATGTCCTGTTGTTTCTTATCAATATTGTAGCAGTTTGCCCTTTCCCTTTATTAATCTTTACCATTATGACATGACCAAAACTCATCTTTGCCCCTCGGTCACACAAGTTCTAACTTAAGCTGCCACTCTGTTGAAGAAAAACTAAAATTCATTAAATGTTTCATACAGCAAGGTGACTCTAGACAGGAGTGTGTCTGAGCAGAAATCCACCTGTTGTCCATTTGGTGTCCATCCTAGGAGGACATTTATTGCATATGTAAGTTATCAGATTGGCAGAAAATTAAGATCTATCTTTTGCCAAACAGTGGTACAATAAGTAGCTATATACCTCAACATAACCCTTGTCCTCTTCATGACAGAGTTCAAGTTACTATGAAATGTTTTCCTGCTATGGATCTCCCTCTGATTTCTACCTGATTTGTCATCAACAATTCATCTCACAAGGGTCACCAAATGGTGTCCCTTATGTAGAACAACTTGTAAACTAACATTTAATAATTTATAATGAAACAGAGTGAAACCAGTGACCTTGGCAGGAACCATCCCACATCTTGTTAGCAATTGCCAGAGCCAGCCAGCCAGTCAGCCGCCTTAAATCATTTCCTCAATGTGTTCGTCGCCTTTCTTGCAGTTATACTGCTATGGCATCCAGCCATGAACAGCACATTTCTGATGTTCATTGTCTTGCAGTCCAAATCCAGCAGACTGAGCAACTCCTGCCAGCAAAGGCCTCTTTGTCTATTTTTTTCCTACATACAGATTAACACTTCTCTAAACTTTTCCACAAAATCTTAACTGTAGAAATATTTGTGGGTTCAATAATTTTATTGATCTTGGTAGCCTCAGGTTGCATAGTGCCTGAGTACAACTGGAGTTTATGGACTACTGGCATGAGATATATATTTCAGAGTTCTCCTTAGGAGCTAGAGGAAAAATGAGGGCCATATTATTCCTTTTGCAGGTTTTATGGTGGATAGAAGTGCCTTGTACACAATGATTACCCAGTATGTTGTGCAAAAATCATTGCCAGGGACCAAAAATCACCTCCCCTACAATGTTCTTGGCAGTGCAACAAACATTCTACACTAGTGTTTTTATAAGCAATATTAATCTTCCCTGCTGGAGCTGGCCACTGTTAATGCACTGTCATGGGAAGGCTGTATGTTTCAGCCATTCAGAAGTCCTCTCATTTTAAATGAACTTTTTTCAAATTTCTCTTCCACTTGAACCAATTATGTCTACATTTCCTTTCTGTTTCTTCCAGAAACAGAACAGGACAGTTCAGGCTTTTGGAAGGAGTGCTAGATTAACCACATTTACCATGTATGTATGTATATATACACAAACACAGATGATCATATATGACAACCAGTATAACACAGAAAGTGAAATGTACATATAAAATAACTGTATAAAAGTCTTACAAATTTTGTTTTTCATAATGTTTTCTTACATATCCTTCTGTAAAAAAAAAACCACTGTTTTTCATTGTTTGCAGGAGAGGGAGATTTCCAGGGAGAATGGGGGTTAAATGTATATCTGTATTTTAGATGCTTGCACAAATATACCCACAAATATGCCATAGCTAGAGACACATAAAACTTTTCAGAGGTGGCCACTGTAGCTAAATCTGAATCCACTGATGAACTAATGACTGACCCACTTAATCTTTTTTTAAAAAAGAAATGCCTTGCTGTGTTATTTTTGACTTTGGCTGCATTTAAAAACACTCAGCGCTACATCAGAACTTGGGAGGTTCGTTCCAGGCTGAAGAGGAGCCAATATTCACTGGTGATCCCAGAACTGCTCCCTTAAATGAACCTTCCTCACAATTTTTCTTAATGTATTTCTATATTTTAAGAGATCAGCAGTAGCAGCAGCAGAGGAACAGGTCAGTTATTTTTGATGATTTCATTCCTTACACTGTACAACTAATTATTTTGGAAGGTTTTTTGGTTTTAGTTTTCATTTTTTTATTCTGCACAAATATGGATTGATTTTTTTTTCTTCTGCCATTGCCTGCAGCAAAGTGAAATGCACATATCAAATAACCATATACAAGTCTTACAACTTTTTTCAAGGTGTTTTCTTATACATTCTCTTGGAAGAAATTTCATAGGCATTTGTTATTGAGAGGGTGGATTTGCAAGGAGGAAGTGCATTAGAATATTATTATTTTAAATAATAAAAGGTTTTATGAGGAGCTGTAAGGAAGGGAACAAGCAGAAGGGAGTGAGAAACAAATTTGGATTCTGTAAGATTAGAGTATAAGCAGTGTCAATTGCAGTAAACAATGCATGGGACCTGAATGAAAACTGAAGAAAGAAACATTTGTATGTGTGTGCTGAAATCTGTTGGTGACTTTGGAACAGTGACTTTTCTGTGTGTGCTTTCCAAAGGCATCTGTGAGTTTGAGCTGTAGTGCCACCTGTATTGTCCAAGTCTAAAACTCAAATAACACTAAGTTTCCAGTGCCTCTGTCTCCACAAGTTATTTTGAGGGATGTTATGTAAAGCACAAATGAGGCATGACAAGAAGTGCCTCGCTGGGGTACCTGCTGGCTGCAGACTCAGAAGGGCTCAGAGATGCAATGGGAGAGTCCAGCTTGGTGGTGAACAGCAAGTTTAATGTTATGAAATGGATGAAATTCAAACATAAATTATCCTGTCAAGGTAGCCTGTCACTACTGGAAATGACTTGAAGCAATCTGCACTAGTGTTGAATGATACAGGCTGTTGGTTATTTTCCACTGCCCAATACAATCTAAAGTAATAGAGCTATTTACATGAAAGTACATAAATTACTTTATTTAACTCTGGAAACGCTGGCATTTTCCATATGACCTACCACCTGGCAGGTTGCAAGAATATATCCCTAGCCTCCAAAGCATTAAAACTTTCTCTGTGTTTGATTCCTGACTAACCACCCACACAGAAGAGCCCTATGGGATGTGCCCGCTTTTCGTTTTCCCAAAGGGCAGAAAATCCTGCTGTTCTGCTCAGGAAGCCTTCATGGAAACTTCCTCGGCACATCTAGGAGAGGCAAGGAAAGGACACGCTGCTGCAGCACCCAACCCCTAATCCCAGGGAACACAGTCCCTTCGGATCTCCTTGTGGCATTTACCCTTTCCGCCCTCTCTTTTCCAAAGTTGCTGCAATCTCAGGCCAAGCCTGGCACCATAAATGAAAGGTCTGGATGAACGCAAAGTGAGCTGGAACAGGTCTACAGGGGCCGAATGTCTGACAAACTAAAACATGCATTTCCTGATTGTCTTTGTCAGCTTTTAGTAGGCAATGTTTTAACATTTACAGGTAACTGAATGCTGCCATTTCCAATACATTTACAATAAGAATCTCGACCATCATTAATTTTTGAGACTTCTGTAGATGTTATAAATGGTGTTGACATTTAAAGCATGCCAACTCTAATACTTGCAACGAACATAGATGTCTGAATATTTGAAAATAAAGTTACACAGTGCTGGGAATTGTTCTGGTTTCCAGCATCGAGCATTTGTCCAAGAAGGTAACCTGCACCTATATATGTGTGTATTAGCAAATATATGGAAAGCTGAAGAGGCAGTTTTAAAGGCACTCCCCTGCAATTTCTGAGCAGCAAAATAGGGAGCCGTGAGAAACAGCGGCTGTCTCAGCAAACGTAGCTCTAGCAGAGATGAATCATCCTGGATAAAATCCATAGGACTAGTAAGATCACAAACGGACTCCAGGTGTCTCCTTTCTGTCTTTCAGGGGTAAACTATTTGTGTTTTTAGGCTTGTAGGTTTTATTTAGAGTTCATCTTCTCAAGGGTAGGAATCTGGTCAAAGATACAATGTTGGTTTTGCTTTGTGAGAAATGCTCCTCTGAAGAGAAACAGTTCTCAAATATTTAATCTGAGTCTCCTTGGAGACTGGAGTCACCTGAGCTGCTTGAGATGCTTGTTCTATAGCTAGACCAAGACTCCTTTGCTCCTCTTGCTCGTCCTGATTGTCTTCATCAGAAATAAGAAATCAAAGTGTTCTTCCAACCCAGAAACATGGCTGAACAAGGAGACTTAAAAAGGTTTTGGCAAAACGGTCACCTTCTGTGTCCCTATCCCCAGTTTATTGTCAAGTCCATCACTGCAGCCCTTTGCTGATGTTGTGGGCACAGGCCCACCGCAGCTGAAGCAGCCTAAGATCTTGTTTGCCCATAGCTGATGTTACCACCTTTGCTCTTTCATTAATTTCCCTTCTCCTCTTGACTAAAAGGGGCCCAGCAGTTTGGTTTGGTTTCTAGTAGCCCACAAGAGTGGTTTTAAGCTGGGTCGCACAGCTGAAAGCTTGCAGGCCTTAAAAGGGACAGGCTCAGACCTGCTCTCGGCCTTTTGTCTCTGGTACTTTTGCTGGTAGTTCAGTCTTACAGCTGCTCTTTCACTGGCTTAGGTGCTCACCCAACTGCATGGTAAGCTTATTCAATTCATTAGTCTGGGAGAAAAATGTTCAGTTTGGAGGCTTCTGCAGTTAGTCTTCTGCAGAATTATAACCTGCCTATGCTAACTCAATCAGGGAAGCATCATGTCCAGGGTAAAGGACAGAGGGGATGGGCCTACTCCCTTTTGGAAGCAGCAAGCTGCTAGCTAGCCTGCTGTAGACTGTATAGCTATGCTCAAAGATGCCCAGCTTGGCCTTGATATGGCTAAAGGTACAACTTCACTTCATATACTTGGAATAATTACTAACATGAGAGGAGTAGACGAGGTAGCTTGGGGCAATCAAATGCATTGAAATGCTCCAATTAGTTACACCAGAGCTTGGTAAACTCTGACTTTCTGACAATGCTGGGTTGAAGATAGTGCAATTTTATTGTGCCTTTGTTGCCTACTATGTGCTAGCCTCAAGTCAGGAGTACAGATAATGTACTTGGGTCCTTTCCTTCCTGAGCTCCCAGCTGTGGTGTATTGAGTCATCAGGAACAGTTCTCATCCTGCAGAAAGGGGTTCTCAGAACAAAGGCATGTGAATAGCCTGTGTAAAGGGAAAGTGTGAAATGTGAAGTAGGAAGAGCAGAGCAAATTAGGGAAGGGAGAGTAAACAGAATGTAACCTGTAGAAACAACTTACAGCTATTTGGCAGCCTTTTCTTGAAACTTTTTCTTTGTTTTCCTTACAATATAAGAAATTAATTTGTTGGTTAATAATGATAATTTGTATTAGGAAAACTTGAACTGCTAACACTGGTATAAGTTATGATAGATAGGAAAGCAATAGTAGACATCTGCCAGACCATACGGTTGCTTGACTGGCAGCAGGCATTTTTCTGCATGTTTTCTTTGCATCATGAAGTCATCAATTATCCCACTGACTTTATTTCTTCTCGGGTCTCTTGCCCACATGCTTTTACTCAGCAACCCTAGAACACAACAATGCAGTTGAGACTATCTTCTAGTTGTAAGTAGCTAGTCCTGATCTAATAAGATTAAAGAGACTTTCCTCTAGTCTTTGTACTAATACAAAGCATCAAAGAAAAAGTTCAAAGGTCATATGCAAAAAGAAAAGAAAAACCCTATGATAGAAATTGCTTCCCTTAAGATAAAGATTGGTACTGGTGAAACATGTAGGTGTTGTGTACAATACCTCAGATAAACACATGCCTGCTTGAAGTAACAGGAAGTTTCACTGCTGAACCCTGGGTGTCAAAACATTATCCAGAATGTCACCATCCTGCACAGATACACTTCTGCTATCGGATATAAGAAGTGTGTAAGGAGGAGAAGGGGAAAACAAACAAACAAACAAAACCTCACCAACCTACAAAACTGCAACAGGAAAGAGAGCTAAGGAATCTATACATCTAGTGAAGCTGTTGCTAGAAAGGTTTATGCCACCAAGCTTTACTTAAAAGGGTGAAGGAGAGCTTTTGCTATGAATGAAAACCTATACTATAGAGGACTAGGAACTGTTATCAGCGTACCCCTGAGAACCAGACAACTTCAATTCTGGTATCAGTTTTCTGTCTAGTTGTAACACCCCTTCTCTTTGAGGACCTAATAGCTTTGCATGGTAGCTTTTGGAGACGGATGAAGCTTCTCTTCTAGGTGAGGAAGAATTTCTCCTCATGGCAGTATCTTATTCTGTTAGGGCTGTAGGTTCAGAAGTTATATCAGGACCTTGTATACAACATGCTTTCTCAGGGGTACCCCAAGCACTGTTGCCACCACCTTGTCAGACAGAGAAAGACAATGACTTGTACATGTTGGTGCTGTGTTGTTGATCAAGTGGCTTCTGGAAAAGGAAGTTTACCCTTCTAGGGACATGAAGCTTGTGGAAATCAGGAGGTCAAGTCCTTTATGAATATGTAAAAACATATTAGTATGATAACCATTTTTTCCTTTTATTTGTCTCATTTCTGTCAGCTTTTTAATCAAAATGAGATCTAATCACGAGCAATTACCATAGCAGTGCTGGCAGATGGTTGGGTGACTGTGTGTATCATTTGGCCATATTGGGTGTCTGAGCTAATAGCCCTGAAAAACTTTATTAATGCAACCTCATTTAGCTCAGAAATCACTCCAGACTCTTTACCTCACTATGAGCCATTTTTAACTTCAAGTTAAGATTGCCCTATCTCAGCTTGAGTTAATAAGTGACTAGCTACATCTTAAGACATTGAAGTTTTGGAGGCTGCAAGTTTTAGAGGCACTGGAGGCTGGAAGATAAATGAGTTAGAAGGTAATTTTGTTACATTGAAGCTGGGTAAGTCACTATGCTTTCCAGTGTAGACAGAGTTTAAGTAGACTCAAATGTGAAGCCTACAGTGGTTCAAAATCATAGTATCCTCCAGTCAAGCCATAGCGACTGGCTCAGTCTGTCCTCTTGGCTTGCTCCAGTTGTGAGTTAAAATACATCAGCCTAAATTCCCCTTTGCTGTGTAAGCTCTGGTTTGAGCTGTTCTGATGAAATCTTTGCAAGTGTGCATTGCCTGGAGGTCAGGCTGACCTAAGGCAGTGTCTGTGGTCAGGCCAGTTCAGCTCATGGGGCAACTGGTTAAACCACTCATCATTGGCCACAAGTAATGCCACATTGGCATTACAAGTCAAGTGCATTAACTATTTCCATGTTTTAACCACTTGAAGGCATTTTCATTTGAAAATGTCTTATAGCTCTAATAAGCTCGATTCTTCTTTGGTCTGACTAAAAGCAGTAGAATTCACCTTCTGGAAAAGATGCACAAATGGATGTGTCTTTGATGTGTTTAGAGCTACAAAAGTTAGATGTTTTCAATTAAAACAAGTGCTATTTACTTCTATACTTACGAGTAATAGAGCACTTTTGACTTTTACAAAGTGCGTGTTATTAAAGCACTTTGCTAATGTACAAAGGCACTTTCATAAAACAAGGAAGAAAAGAAGCAGTCCTCTTTCAAACTGTCTCTGGAAAATGAGATGAAAGTAGATGGGGGAGAAAAAAACTTATGAGAAAAGAGTTCTTTAACAATAAGAGAGCTGCCTTCAACTGTTCCAATATATGATTTCAGTCATCATCTTTATGCCTAGAAGCACTTTGACAAACATTTCTAACAATTTAAACATATTCTACCACTCAAAACTTTTCACAGGAGGGCCCTTCACCCTAACCTTTCTGATGAGGCCAGAAGACACTTATGTTGCGGTTTCCAAGGTGTTCCTAAAATAGTACAAAGGAAAAATAATATGGTATTGTTAGTGATCTGGAGTAACTAGAACTGATTTATTAAACATCATTATTGAAACTGTTCATGGAACTCATCTTCCGTGCATCTTCTCTGTGTTTACTTTGATCAAATTTTCTGTATTATGCTCTGGAGTTGCGATTTTCAGGAATTTAGATCCTAATTCAGCCAGCAGGAGTATTAACTTTAAGTCTTTTTTTTTTTTAGACATCTTTCTCTTCTACCATTCTTGTCCTCTCTTGAATTCAGCAGAGACAAAGGTGCAGTTTCATAGTTAGGAAATTTGTAGTTGTAGACCAGACTACAACTCCCAGGTATCTGGTATGCTATACTCAATGTATAACTACCAAGTTACACTGGTGGTGGCTTTGCTGAAGGAAGGGATTCCTCTTCTCTCCAAATGTTTTACCGTTAGGCTATAAAAGACACTTGTGTCTTATTGGGTTGGGTTTTTGTCTTCTTATTTATTTTATTCTCTCTGTAAAGCTGAAAGACTGTTTTATGGTGGGGTGGCATGAAAAATGATTTCCAACAAAATACTCTCAAATTGTGAGTGTCTGCAAAGTGGCAGAGGAAAAGAAAGTATTATTCTTCAGGTCATGTAGCAATGTTTCCAGTAATGTGGCGTTCCTAATGGAGAAATCATCAGCAGAGATGTTGTTATTTTCCTGCAAAGACCTAGGTGAAAGATGCTTAAAGCCTTTTGCTTTTGAACTTAGAACAAGGCAAAAGGATTGGCACCTTGCCTGCTCTCTTTTAAATATATATATTGCTTCTCATCTACAGGAAAGGAGATTTAAACTGGGAATGATGATTACTCTGCATTATTTTGCTTCTGCAGTGGTACCTTCAAAACCAAAAATGCCCTAACTTTAGTTTTCTAATAGAAAACAGATTCTGATGGCTTCTTCTTCGCATCCTGTCCCATCAATCTTCCTGTCTCTAAACAATTTCTACCTTTTTATTGTATCCTTTTGTTTGTTTCCTTCACAATGGCTAGATTTTTTTTTTCGTTTTATCACTGGTATAAATAGGCAAATAAATAGAACAAACAGAGCAGTTGTATAATACAGAGCATGTTAAGAAACATATGCGAAGGGTTTTGTTTCTTAGAAGAATCCAAAAGCAAAGCTAGTTCTTAGTAGCTAGACTTCTGGGACCAGACCCTAAACCTATCTTTTGGGGAAAAGGTGCATTTTTATCTTTCTAGGTGTGCAAGCATTTATTTATTTATTGTAGAATAAAATGTCATCACAAAAAGCATCCACTGCAACAAGAGCTGCTATTATGGGTTTTATATTATTAGCATCCAAGAGGGCCAGGGGTGAGGAAAGGTGCCGGAGCTGTGGGGGGTCTGTTGCCATAAACAGGATTTCAGAGTCACGGGTCCTTTCAGAGGCATCTTCCCCCTTGCATTACTTCTAAAGTTAGCATTATTTCTCCGTCCCAAATAATCAGAAATAAAACATCAGACAGTAAGCACTCCCCTAGTGACCAACTGTGTTGTTTGGGTCTTCTCTTCCCGTTTTTTTTGCCCCCTCCCCTCTGCTACTTTGAAGAAAGAAAAGACACTAAAAGTTCCTTCTGTGAGTTGCCAAGGTGCTCCCAGCCCATTGTGCAGAATCATTGTCAGGTTAAATTAGGGAGTACAGACTCCATGAGTGTAAAAAAATCAATACTTGATGGAAGATTGCTCCCCGGAAAATCTGTTTTGATTCCAGGATTAATTCGCGACCAAAGGCTTCTGCAAAATGACATGCCATTAGTCAGAAAATGAACACATTCTACCCTTGAAATTGGATGGAAATATGTCAGGTGATTGACCTATTCATTCTCTTCGCTCTCTGGGCAGAGAGAGTAGGTGTGGTAGCTGTGAATTAGGCCCGCGAACCAGGTCCATTTTCTGAGCAAAAAAAAAAAAGAAGAAAGTCCAATGTGAATTGCAAGTATTCTCTAGGCC
This sequence comes from Rhynchotus rufescens, assembly GCA_032273925.1. Taxonomy (NCBI): domain Eukaryota; kingdom Metazoa; phylum Chordata; class Aves; order Tinamiformes; family Tinamidae; genus Rhynchotus; species Rhynchotus rufescens. Next base: position 14,104 of record JAVCKT010024256.1, read on the forward strand.
ATTGTTGTAAAGCTATTGCAAATGCATTCCGTCAAGGTAAATGCATTTGTCTGGAAGGCCTGACTCTCCTGTGTTTTCTAAATCTCAGAATAAACCGTACTAAAAATCTTAAAATAAAGCAGGGATTTTTTTCCTACCAGAGGAAAAAAAAAAAAAAAAAGGCTTGAAATATTAATGACATTGTAATTTGTTTGCGGTATATAAAGTAACACTCCATCCCCCACTTCCCTCCACTCACCAGTTCATTCTGCAAAAACTTTTCTGAAACAAATCCAGCTCTCTGTTCTGCGTCAGGCCTCTCTGAACAGTAACTCGGAGTCGCAAGGCCCAAGCTCTGCAAGTGGCCTCTGCGCTGGCTTCTTAGTGCTGTGCAGCCCGTGCACCTCCCCACCTTGCAAGGTGGCAAACTCTAGGACAAAAGGGCATTTTAATCTTTGTGTTTATATATGCTGGGCCTGAACTATGTCTGCTTATACTGTTGAAACATGCTGAATATGTGGAACGGAAAGGTCGTGACATTAGATATTTATATTTATTTATCTGGTAGGGAATTGCCAAGGTGAAGCTAACCTCTTGGTAGATGGACTTTTGCAGTAGACAAAGAGAGAAGCTGCAGGAGCTAATGCTTGGGCAGCAGCTTTAGACCTTGCTCAGGAGCACAGGTGGCTCTAACTGTGCTGCTCTTGGTGACCTGATTAGAGGGCACTGAAATGGGAGAGGTTGGTCCTGCATATGTTAAAGAAAGTAAAATTGCAATGAAAGCACAGGTCTTTGCAAGAGAAAGAAGTGGCTACCAGAGTGTTCTTTTTTTAAAACCTCTCTAAAGTATGTTGCTGGCCATTGTATTTGAAAACAATTGGAAGTCTCTAATCCAATAAAAATAATGTGTGTGCAAGTGGAAGGAAGCAATGAATAAAATCACCAAAAGGTGACTAATTCACTAAACACCAAGCCCTGCTCTACTAGAGGGCTGGTTCTGTTAAAAATTAGATCCTTTTCAGTGTAATTCCCCTCCAAAAATAGTTCCATAAGTTACTTTTTTAAAAATTATAAAACTCATACTTAAGCGTAAATTAAGCATTTATCTTCCGTTTTAATTATGCTACAGTTACCACTGACCTTATCATAAAGATCCCTCAAAAAGGGCTGAGCTGAGGAAAGATCTTAATTATATCCAGTTCTAGTGATTCTTTTATTCAAATCTTGAAGGTAGCTTGTTTTATAAACTGTAAATCAGGGAGGTTGATGGTCCCATGCCATTGCCCAAGTTTGAATGTTAGTTTGTTGTTGGACTGGACTGGACTGTTGGACCCTACATCATCTATGTAGGGTCAAGCTAAGCTTTTCAACGCGACCATTGATGTCCACAGAGGAAGAAAGTTATTTCCAAGCTACCACAGCAATTGTGTGTGATGACAGTACTGGAATGCCTGAATAATCCTTATTCTCTGATCTTGTAGACTAAATGTCTTTCAAGAAAACCATTTAAAATAACAGCAGGTGATTTAAAATTAACAGGAGACACTTCTCTCAAGATAACGGTGAAAGTCACTGACATCTCACTGCAGCATTTCTTTTATAAATAAGCACCAGAGTAATATTGTAGCCTTCTGGTCAAGTATGGAGGTTCTTAACTTGCATTTTTCAGAAATTAGTGTTTGTTTTTACTTGATGGGGACCTTAGAGATTAGACCATGTGCTCTAGAGCCCATGTCCCAACCACATTAGCAGAGTCTAGCAGTTAAAACCATGAACTTTATGCCAATATTTGCCATGTAAAGATCTTCAGTCCACTATGCAGTGCAGCTGCTGTTTCTTTTAAAGAAATAAATTATCACTGGAAATAGATTTCATCTCATCTGCCGTTTCCTTATCTAAAAGCCGGATGTCAAGTTTCAGACTCTTGGAGGGATAGTAACCTCACAGAGGCCGTCACCTCATGCTAAGATAGCAAGGGTGAATCGTCCTCTGAAATTTCCTTCCCCTTTCTGTCAAGGTTAAGAGCGAGTTTACACAATGAGTTTAGTCCCGATGCCACATCACTAATATCAGGTGAAATTAGTCCCATTTTTCACATCCACATATCTGTAAGAGAAACATAAAAATGAGGATCCCTCAGAAGATGTCTGCCTAATTAAATCTATGCTGTTTTCAATGGCAAATCTCTCTCTGACTTCAAGGGAAACAGGAGCAATCCATGAAGTGTTTCAAGCTCAGTGGATGCCAAATGTGATAGAGGTCAAAAATGCCTTGGAGGCTATTCATTTTTGATAGAAAGAGAAGCAACAGGCTTAACCTGCAGCAAAACAGGTTAGATCGGATGTTAAGGGAAAATCTTTCTCATGGTAAAGTAGGTGTGTAGGTAGATTTAGACTATCCAAGCAGCCAGGAATTATTTAAATATATCTGATTCTATCTTCATTTTTGGGAGGACTTTTGGGCATTTTGTAGAATGTTAGAATGTTTTAGATTTTTTTCTCCCCTTTCTTTTGGGGGGTTATATGGAAATTTATCGCTGAGGATATGTGTGTGTGTGTAGTGGATGTGAGGGAGTTTTACAATTCCAGTAGCACAGGCTATATATATATATGTGTGTGTGTGTGTATATATATATGCTCTATTGTGCATGCAACTAACAAGAAAGCAGCTTATTGCTGAATTTATACTCTGTGCTCTTAATTTCTCTGGTTTCTTTCCTTCTAAAGCTTTCATTTATTTATTGCCCACTTCCCCCTGACTTCTTTCATCTACCTTACTTGAGCTTCTTTCTCATTTGGTAGTTTGGCCTCTCAGGTATATAGTGCTAACTCTAAAAACTACTTCTACAGGCTGATAATTGGACTAGTCTTACGAAGTTATAATGTGAATAAAAAGTATTAGAAGAAATGCTAGCAATTTGCAGGAAGGATGGAATTAGTCTAAACATCATCTGTTTCTATTGAAATATTTCTTAAGAAAAATAATAATAATTTGAGGCAGGCTTTGTGATGTACAAATTCAAAGAAACACTACCGTACCCTGGGAACATATTTTTTTCTTTCTTGTTCTCATCTGCATCTCTGATCCCTTCTGTAATACAGGACTTTCACAAAATACAGTAAAAAGCTATATAAAATGGTAAAACTCTCATTCATCTCCACAAGGCAAGGCACCAAGAGCAGCCTTTCTTTCGCCTTTTCCGATGACTCTGAGCTCCATGTCTGATCATGAAGCTGCCCTTGAACAGAGTCTCTGGACTAGCATATTTTCATGAATGATGCTTGCAGTGCTCTGTTGGGTATGTGAAATCAGGAAAAAATAAACTCTCTTGATGAAGATGCATAAAGAAGGTAGTAAAATTGAAGTGAGTCT
>JAVCKT010024257.1:0-17935 GCA_032273925.1 Rhynchotus rufescens
ATGGGGAGATTTTTTATACATTCAGCTGATTGAAGGCATTAAATATATATATTGAAAGTATGAAATACAGAGTATAGGCACAGAAGATTATTATTCCTTGTGCGGTTTCAGACCATCTTACTTGAAAGACAATCTTGAAAGTATGGCCATAGACCTCTCAGTGATGAAAAAATATGATCTAGTAAAGATGAAATGAAAATTTATTAACATTTGTTGAATAAAAATGACAAGTATACCTTACCCATGTTAGTATGATTTTTTTTCTTCTGTTACTAAACTTAAACTGTAAGGGTTTTTATTTTTGTCCTTTTTTGTTTGTTTTTTTCTTCAATACCACAAAAATACAAAACTCATAAACTTAAAAGCTCTTCTTATTTTTTAACATCTAGCTCCTGTTGGCAGTGTGTGAGAGAAATACCACCATCGGGACGAGCTGTCAGGGTGCTATGCTGCCTTCTATCACTAATGTTATCAACCTTGCTGACAGTCATGATAGAGCAGCATTTGCTATGATAACCCATGTCAAGCAGGAGCCTCGAGAAAGGGAAAATAGCGAATCCAAAGAAGAGGTAACTTCTGGAAAATAAAAATCTTTTTCATTAAAGTGACTTTCCTGTTTTCTTATCAAATGAGTTTGGAGGATATGCCTGAAGACGATGTGCATAGCTGGTTCAGCATCCTGTTTGTTAATTTATTAAAAGAGTTTGTATCACAGAATGGTGAGGTTGGAAGGGACCTCTAGAGATCATTTATTCCAAGCCCCCTGTTCAAGCAGGGACACCTGGAGCACGTGGCACAGGGTGGCATCCAGGTGGATTTGGAAGATCTCCAGAGAAGGAGACTCCACAACCTCTCTGGGCAGCCTGTTGCAGTACTCTGTCCCTCAGTCATTGTTAATCCCATCATAGTTAATAACATTATATTTTAGCCATATATTTGGACTCTTAGAACTTGTTTGCAATCACTCCATATTTAGCCTTTACTGTAGAGCCCTTTAAATTACTTTTCTAAACTTGAAGAAATATCAGAAATGCTGAGACCCAAAGTAAATAATTTTTAAAAAATTAAATCTATTTATTTGTAAGGAAATAAAAAAGGAAAAAAAATCAAAAAAAAAGCTTGCATATTTGAGGTTGTTTGCTTTCTTTTAGGATGTTGAAATTGACATTGAGCTGGCTCCAGGAGACCAAACGAGCACCCCAAAAACCAAAGAGCTCTCTGAGAAGGATATTGGCAATCAGCTGCACATGCTGACCAACCGGCACGACAAATTTCTTGATTCTCTTCGAGAAGTGAAGGTTGGTTCAAATCATTGGTTTCCTTGGGATTCATTTTAACAGTGAAATCTTCAAGATGACACTGTCTTTTTTGACTTCTTTTCTAATTCTTTCTTTTTACTGGAGCTATCTTGCATTTTCATCTTCTACCTCTCCATTGCTTATTTGGAAAAATATTCTGCCAAACTTGCCAAAGTGTTTGTCGACAGTGGAGCTTAAGAATTGATAATATTATGTTTTTTGGTCAATATGTTTTTAATATAAATTTTGACAGATATTTTCCATTCTAAGTGCATTTTAACTTTACAGAAATGTTAAGAAAACAGTGATGATAAAGACAGGGCACAGAATCAATAGTGTATCAGCATTTTTTGTTTAATTTCTAAGAAGATAATATTAGCTGAAAGCTTTTTTGAAAATCATTTTAAAAATTACAGCTCTATCAATATGATTGTTCACTGTTATTACTTAATAGTCATCAACTTCTTTTTCTCTTTCTTTCTTTGATGTGCTATTCTATTAAATAAATCTTGATCCACATGGAAATAGGTTTAAATTCATTTCACAGTAGTTTTCAGTGCCAGAAGAAACGTATTTTTGACATACTAGTTGAAACAGATGTTAACATCACTGCTTAAACAGCTGTATGGTTGATGAACTCTTCTTCCACAGTATAAATTATTCTTTTTCCATTTACATGCATCTTTTCTTTTTCTGTTCTAGACTGGAGCATTGCTGAGTGCCTTTGTTCAATTATGTCATATTTCTACACCACTAGCAGAGAAGACTTGGATCCAGCTTTTTTCACGATTATGGAAAATCTTGTCTGACAGACAACAACATGTGAGAATCTCTTTTTTCATAGTAAATTTACCTTTGTTAATGACTGTTTTTCTGTGGATTGTAGCTATGCGACAAGGAATTGGTTCACATTGGGAAGTTTGCCATTTTTGAGGATCGTTGAAGGCTGTGCATGCATCTTTTGAAAGAAGTAGTGCCCCCTTCAATTTATTAAGAGAATTACCCTTATCAAATGATTGTGCTGCAGCATATACTGTAGTAGCAAGATTTTTGAATCCAAATTCAGTACTAGAAGAATCTGAGTGAACAGATAACTATCCCTGTGCTTCTCTTCCAGGCTCTAGCAGGAGAAATAAGTCCTTTCCTGTGCAGTGGCAGCCATCAAGTGCAGCGGGACTGCCAGCCGAGTGCCCTGAACTGCTTTGTGGAGGCGATGTCGCAGTGTGTTCCTCCCATTCCCATCAGACCCTGTGTCCTGAAATACTTGGGCAAAACTCACAATCTGTGGTTCCGTTCGACACTGATGCTGGAACATCAAGCCTTTGAAAAAGGACTGAGCCTACAAATCAAGCCTAAGCAGACAACAGAATTTTACGAGCAGGAAAGCATAACTCCTCCTCAGCAGGTATGATGCTGTATTTATGAAATACCTTATGAAACGAGGAGAGAAAAGCAATGTAGCAATGTAGTACAATAGTACTCCTTCCTCAGTTTTATTTGTTAGGCTCTTGTTAAGAGTTGAGCCTATTTTGAATTCACTAAAGAAGTTCCTGTCCTTGCATGTTTGTGAATACAGACACTTTCAACATTGCTTTTTATCTTACCTACTTCTCATGCCTTTCCTTCTCCTGTCACTAATACTTTCATATATTTCTCTTTTTTTCAATCTGTTTATGACACCAGTTCTCTGCAGCACTGTAAAACCGAATCAAACCATTTCTGCTCCTAATTTTAAACCACAAGTGGAAGTCTGTATGGTCTCCATTTACCTCAAAGGGTATATGGTTTTCCTAACAAATTCAGTTTGTTGGTACATGATCTTGAAGAATTGTTGGCTAAGCAAAGCTGAGTTAAGCAGGTGCTGTTGTGTTCAGTAGCCTGGCAGATAGTTATGATCAATCCTGATGTGCTTTTGTTATCAGTTGAGGAAGTTAAACATTACAGATTCTTTCTGCATTGAAATTTGAGTTGTGTTGTTAAGTAATTTAATTTTCTATAATTTAATCTGATATAATAGGGAAAACAAGCCAGCATCAACACAAAATGATTGATTTATTTTTCTAGTATAGTGCAGTGTTGGATCTTCTAAATCAGCTTATAGAATACACATTTATTTTCCTGTCTTTCTGAGCTTGCCTCAGTGCAGAAGATGTGTTTTTGCTCTCCAATTTTCAATGTCACTTTTCAATGACAGTTTGACTGCAGAGGAATATGTGTGGTTACTCTTCTAGGAAATACTGGATTCCCTTGCTGAGCTCTACTCCTTGTTGCAAGAGGAGGACATGTGGGCTGGACTATGGCAGAAACGCTGCAAATTCCCGGAGACAGCGACAGCTATTGCCTATGAACAGCATGGCTTCTTTGAGCAGGTACAGGCTTGATATTAGAAACAATCTGAGTAGTTCTACTGCCAGGTTGAATATTCAGATCAATAAGCAACTATTCCATGTATTGGTAATTGACTTCAGTCTTGTAAAGTAGGAAATAGTTTCTCTTCTGACGGAAGTAATAGTTTAGGCTGTGTAAAAGTTAGATAAAGAAAGATTTTTTTGAGCACTACTTCTGTCATTTAGGAGTCTCTCTTTTTTTTACCACATTTGTAAAGTTGCCAGGTCATATCTCTTAACAGAATTTCTTTTTAACTTATAATTATGATCACTTTTTTCTAAAGAATAGAACGTTGAATTCACATATATGTAGCAGATGGAAAAATAACACTGCTTTAATTTTTTTTAGGAACAAGAAAGTTATGAAAAAGCAATGGAAAAGGCTAAAAAAGAACATGAACGGAGCAATGCTTCCCCCTCCATCTTTCCTGAGTATCAGCTTTGGGAAGACCATTGGATTCGGTAAGGCTTTAAAAGCTGTTGCAGATCAAGACTTGAGACATTGCAGTAGAAGAAAAATACCCTGCTGGTTTATAATAAGTTACTAGAAAAAAAAACTAGTTCAGGATATTTAATATACAGGGGAAATTGGAGGGAATAAAAAAAGAAAAGCTATACTGCCCCTCACTTTAGGAGATCCTGGGAAACTGGAGCATGGTGAAAATATAATTTTGGTCAAGACAGACTGGGTTGTGACCAATAGTTAAAATTGGTCAAGACAAACTGGGTTAGAATTTATTTACTTCTATTCATAATGAATGTTCCCAGAAACACCAAATGCAGCTTTTCGTTTTCCTATATTTTTTTATTATGCTGTAGGTGACCCTGCATGTGCGGGGGGGCTGGACTAGATGATCTTCAGAGGTCCCTTACAACCTTAATGATTCCATGATTATAGCTGGTAATAAATTTAAAAAAACAAACCAAAACAAAAAACTGCTGTCTTCCTATCTGGATAAAATTTCTGCAGTGTCTGCAAAGCACTTCAGACAAACTCAGATGCCTCTATTATCCTAACAAAAATCACTGGTGGTTATTTCCGTTTTTTATGTTTATTTATTTATTTATTGTAATGAACGTGACACCATTTTTTTCATGATTGTTAGTTGCTCAAAAGAACTGAATCAGTGGGAACCTTTGACAGAGTATGGCCAATCAAAAGGACATATAAATCCCTACCTAGTACTGGAATGTGCATGGAGAGTCTCTAACTGGACTGCTATGAAGGAAGCTCTGGTACAGGTGAGTAAGTGGTTTTATGACTCTGAAAATGGGCTTTGCTAATATTTAATTTCCTTGTTGATTTTACTGATTATATTTCTAGCAAATCAGCATTGCTGTTCATTTCTAGAAACAGTAAACTGTTCTTTGGAAATTTTCTTTGATGTCCCTGCACACAGCTGGATATTTTGGCAACCAAAGCATATTATTTCAACAGACAAACTTGGTTTGCTTTTGTGTCTCTTCATTAAGCTGTGGTATGTAAGGAATTTACATTTCTTAAGTAAATAACAGTTTCATAATTAGGGCAGGTAAAAAGTTTGGTGCATGGAATAGAGTTATTAAAAAGCAACAAATGTTTGTTGCAAACTGTAAATGCAGTTTAGAGAAGGCTGGGGAGATTTTTTTTGTATTTTAAGCCTTTGCAGGAACAAAAGTTCCTTTTATGAAATGCAGTAAGACAATATGTCAATTCCAGTCCCTGTGGGCAGTGTAACTCTGCTCCCTGGTCTGAAACACAAGAGCTCAATGCCCTTGGTGTTTTCCTGTTTGATTCAGCACCTGGAAGGCAAAGTCAAAGTGTTCGCAGCCTTTACTGTTCAAAGTTAAAATGCTTAAACACAATTTATGCTGTTCATCTCCACTGTCCTTGAGGGAGGAATAGGACAAATGTATAAAAAGGTGAAAATCAGGGAATTGTCAATTAAATTTGATTTATGTTAATTGCCTTTTTGTATCTGTACAATATTTACCCTCAGGTAAACCTCTATTTCAGGCTTCTTTGCTAAGAGATTTCAGGTTATTCATGGATGGCTTTTGCCTGTCTTTTGTTAGCATGTTGTACCTTCCTGAACATCTCTCAGATTCATTTTCAGAAATGCACCAGTGGCAATATATCTTTCTGAACATGCATGCGCTAGGTTTTGTTGTTCTCTGTGGTACAATCAGCATCATGATCAGCTAAAATGTTTTCCAGCTTTTGAAAAGGCAAATAACAGCTGCTCTCTGCAATGCTTTGCTTCTCTTGCCTTTGCAGCTCTGTCTTTTTCAGTCAGGGCATTCTAAGTCTGTGGCTTTATGGCAAGGGCATTGGTGAAATGATTGTGTGATTTGATTCGATTTACTTTTTTCCCCTTCTTTCTCTACCCTGTTGAACTACTTAGCATTTGTAGAAATAGAAGACAGCTTCCAGGCATCAAAAAAAAAAAAAAAAAATCCAGGTATTAGAAGAAATAGAAACTGGTTTAAAACTTACGGATATCATAATTTCAAATGAAGCTTTACACTCATGGCTTACTCAAATGTAAGTGGTCTACTCTGCACCCATCACTGATGTGCAGACTTTAGGGCTGGCAGAATGCTACCAGGCAGTGAAAAGAGCAACTCCCAACCCTGAAAAAGCAGCACGGGAAATCTCTGGAGTTTCAGCACTGGTTGGTTGGAGAGGCTTGTATACATTGCAGATTGTGCCAGTGGGTATTATTTGAATGAAGACAGTGACAAATTCAAGGATGTTTATTATATATGAGGGAAAATGTATTGGGATTATGTATGTAGCCTAAGCCATTTTTCTTTTCCTAATTTACAGCTTTGCCTAGCAGAGGTATAATGGCAGGTTTGCTGCTCTTGCAGTGACAGTATTCTGTGATACGCCCTGAATCATCCAGGATTACTTCTCGTATCCATCTGCTTTGGCTTTCTGTTTAAGTACTCAGTGCTTTATTACTGTAAAGTAACTGCTGGATTTCCGATTTTATTCTCATTTGGGGTCTACTTTAGTTCCATTCCAAATGAAGCTCATTTGATTTTATAGCACATCCATTAAGCATAATTTTTAAATAACTTGGAAGTACCAGGGGTCAGAGCAAGTGTGTTTAAGGCTGGAGTGTGGAGATGTAGTTGGAGCTGAGAGGTGAGAGGCAATGAGACCTGGCAAAGGAGGAGAAAATGAGCTGAGGATGAAGGAGGTTGAGGGAAAGCAAATGGGTAAGGAATGGCAGGGGTATCTGAGCAAACAGACTGAAGCCAGAATTTGGGAAAAGTGATTTCTTCTGGAAGATAAGAATTGTGTAAAATTAGCAGAGAGGACAGAGGCATAGGATGAAATGTTGCAAGGGCATCAGTATTCATGAAAGGTGTTTGAGGTCTGTTGGTTTGTTTTGTGAATAAAGTTTAAATGGATAGATAAATATCCTTAAACTTACTCTCTATTTTCTGAGGGGAAAAAAAGTGGAAATACATAGATAACCCTTTTACCGCAGCAAATTTTGAAATTTTGACGAGTTTTATAGTATGCCAAAGACTGGCCATATTTTCTCTAGAAATTCTAGAATTATTTGTGTCTGTGTGTGTTCTTTCCTTTTTTTTTGGTAACTGAAATCACTTTTATTGGGCGATTAAAGTGGGTTTTTAAAAATCATTTTATTTTAAAAATCATTTTATTTTAAAAAGACACCCTCTTATAGTAAATTGATTTTTTTTTTCTGATTTTTAATATATTATTAGTCAATGTAGAAGCATAAACTAAATGCAGACCTGGCACCTGAAAGGTGAGAATATTGTGTTAAATCCCAAGTGAAAAGGAACTTACCCGTCTCCTTGCAGTACTCCCTTGCTATAGGCTCAGATATTACTGGAATTATTCTGTTAAAATGGCCAGAGTTGAGAGGGGACTGAATTACATCTTTGAAATATGATTTCCCCGATAAAGCTCTGAGCAGAGCCTTGGGCAGCATTGTTTATATACTGCAGGGATTTATCCCAAAGAATTAGTCTCTCATGTAATTGGATTTTATTGTTTCATCATTATGGTTTTAAATCAAGTGCTGAATCAATGTCCCTTAGTAAAAAATATTACATATCCCATTAAGAGCTGACTGTCTAGTTTCGTAATATCTGCAAAACATAAACATGATTATGAAAAATGCTGAGCATCCTTTAATTCCAGTATCTTGCAGGATTAAGCTCCTGCATACAAAATACCCTACTGCTGTGTTTCAGTGTGGCAACTTATTTTCGCATGATAAATATGCTGAATTATGAGTGTCTATGAATTTCTTCAAGATCTAGCTGAATATTATTTTTTAATGTCTTATGTTTGGTCTTCTGTAACAATTTCTTTGTCAGAAAGCAAAATACCTAGGTGCAATCAATATGTTTTTCTTTAGGAGCTAAACTAGGAAAACAGTGGAAGCCGTTTAATTGATTAAAGGCAGAATTGTCTTTTGATAGAGCTTAAATTAAGGGTGTCCAACCATTGCGACATTTGCAATTGAATTTTCCCGTGTCTGTAGTACTGATGATTCAAAAGAGGTGGTTGTCTCTAAAGATGGCCTTTTTAATCTATCAGTCGTTGCAAGCAGATCTTTTAAGTGGTAAGTTGAATGGGCTACAGAAATTATCTAACATGTGATAGGTTTTAATTAATGGTGTTTTAAAAAACACTCTTTTGTTCACTATTTAAGCTTGCATCTTTATTGGCTAGTTGTAATTGGCTAATAACATTTTAAAGCCTAAAATAAGTATTTTATATGTTGTATTTTAAGCCTAGGGTTATAACGCAATGAAGTTTATCACATCTGACAGGTTTTGGTTTTGGTGGCTTGCAAGTAGAGTAGAAGTGACAACCACAAGTAAGTGCTGATACAGTTTAGCTGCAGTTATAGTAAATGAGATTTTCAGTAATGAGGCATTTACTAATGGACTGAGAGGAAGATCCTGAAGCTGTGAATGGAGCTTCTGTGGCTGTACTCACATTCTTGTTTGTGTCAGGACACATGTTTGCATAAATAGTGGGATGGGAAAGAGTAATTGCTTCTGTGCCGCTGTACCTGCTACTCCAAATTTATTGATATTCTTTCATAATGCTTTTTTAAAAAAAAAAAAACTTTCAAAAGCTTATATTAAAAATGTTATTTTATGAAGTTCTGTGCTTATCCACAGGAGTGGTCAGAAAAGATGGCAACTATATATCAGCATTGTGAAGCATTTTTAATCATCTACCTGTTAAAGTTAAGCTGTTAAAATACCAAGTGGCCTTTGATAGGACCTAAGACTCATTTCCATTTACTCACATTGCCAGTGTGTTTAATGAACCAGTAGATAATGTAATAAAAAAAAAAAGATTATTTTCCCTGTGTAAGTGTAGGGTTGCTACCTGACAATTTTTCTTTGTCCAGACATACAAGTCAATTGAGGATAAGCCAAAAAAAAAAAAAAACCCACTTGAAGTGGTTAAGATACAGTATATAAGATAAGTATATATGTAAGTTAAAATACAGATTTTTTATGTTGCATATAAAGACAAAAAGGGATTGTTTTGAAGGGGAAAAGAAAAGGTCAAAGACATCAGGATTTCGAACGTGCACTATCAACTAGGGGGTGATTAAGTGGGCAGAATTTCAAAGGATGCACTTGTTCTGAAAAATCTTGTTAGCTTTTTTTACTCTGACACTTGCATGCGCATGGTTGCACAGTCCAAGTGTATTGTGCAATGCTATCTTTCAGAAAATGGTTTTAAATTATTTTTTAATTTCGTTTTTAGCACTTTCACCTGATTTTGCACCTGTCCTCCAGAAATTATTTTAGCTTGAATTGGGATAGTTTTAGACCATTTAGACCATTTTTAAGTCTCATAAGCTTGGTAATGTCCTGGCGTGGGCAGGTAAGAAATGTCATGTTGGCACAAGGTGTTTGCGTGTGCAGAGTTGGTTCCTGTAAGCAGCAATTTGACATCCCTTGTTCACAGGGCACTGAAGTGTTTCACAAGGTAGTAATGCTTCATCTGCTGAGGAGGATCTTCTTTTCTCTACGTAGGGTGAACTCGTTTACTGTGAGCTTCATGCTCCCCTTGCAAGAGAGCTTGATCAGCTGTCTTCACTACAGTTGTCAGTATAAAAATATCATGCCAGCATTTTGTGTGCAGGCACATTTACTCTTATGCTGAACTTGCAATATATTTGCTAGCCCATCCTTACCAAAAACTTCTAGAGAGCAGAAACATGTCAGAGATTTCAATATTTTAGCCTTATATTTTTAGATACAGAGCTGAGAGTTTATTTAGGAGTAATTTATTTATTTTTAAATTCCAAAATTTTCTGCACTGAAGCAATTTGAGCATGAATAGTCTTCACTAGAGCCTTTTCCGTTTGATTACCAGGTGGAGCTGAGTTGTCCAAAAGAGATGGCTTGGAAAGTGAACATGTACCGAGGATATTTAGCCATCTGCCACCCTGAAGAGCAGCAGCTGAACTTCATCGAGCGCCTGGTGGAGATGGCGAGCAGCTTGGCCATTCGGGAGTGGCGAAGGCTTCCCCACGTCGTGTCGCACGTTCACACTCCCCTCCTGCAGGTAAGGAGAACAGTTGGTTGGTTTGAATTATTTTCCATAGTGGGTTTCAGGAGTTTCAACAATTATGGGTATGGAGTGTGTTTTAGCATACAATATGGTTGGATTTTTCCTAATGATATTTTCTTCTTAGAAATTGAAATTGCATTTTGCACTGGTAAGGCAGGAATTTTTAAGGGTCAGTGTTGTTGGTGGATATACTTGCCTGGAGCTGACTGACTAAATTCTTGTCTGGAAGATGGGACTTGGCCTCCAGGTGCTTCCAGAAGCAAGTTGGAGGCATCCAGGTACCCATGCTCATCACTGCGTGGTGTGGCTGGAGTGGGATAAATAGGGTTCTTGGATTCAACTTGCCCTGCGATAGGTGACCTCGACTAAAAGTGCTTTTGGTTTCTCTTCATTTGAGGGCTGCCTGCATCCCCAGCTTTACTGCTAATGGTGCATGTGGCTGAGCCCAGCTTGTCACCAGCGCAAACCGTTCTATCTCCAAGGGGAAAATAGGGAATATCTCTGTGTGGTATAACCTGGGACTGCCTAACGGGAATGCACTGCTAGGTGGATCAATGCCTAGAAACCTCCTGCAACTCCTCGGAAGATCCTGCTTTTTCCACACTCCAGTCAGCCTAAGGTTCCTATATGAGATCCAAGCTTTCCCTATGTGTTGTGCCCAGCACGATCTGTGGCTACCTGCATCCACACGCTCCACAGAGGCTCTGAGGAACAGCTCGGTCTGCGACAGCGTTTGTGCCACATCGTGCACCTTTCCCTGGCTGTCAAAGAGGCTGCAGTGTCAGCCAGAGCGAGGGAGAGGAGGGACACGGAGTGTTGGAAGGGAGCAGCAGCCAACGAAGGGGCTCAGATAAATGCCAGAATAAGGAGCCATAGGGAGAATAGGGCTCCATAGGGAGCCACAGCAGCCCCTCTTGTGTTGCAGTTAATTCCTTCCTGCTAAGTTTTCATTGGCACTTTCATTTTTTTCCTCCCCGCAGACTGGCAGTATCTGCAGCATGAAAGGATTAGCCGTGCAGTATAAAGTGTTTAAAAGCTTTCAAATATCAATTAAGGCAATTTTAAAAAATAATCTTGTATGTATATATCTGCCTTGAAGCAATGATAAAATAGGCAGTGAATGACAGAGATACAAATGCAGCAGTGAATTTGCACTGCAGTAATTACTTTTTTCTTTTTTTTTTTTTTTAATATCAGATAGCGTGTGATTAAATACCTGTGAGAAAATTAAATTTACGTGATGAATGGGTATAGGATAAGGTTAAGCTATTGCGAGAGCTGATACTGCGATGATTGTAGGAAAATATTACTTTCCTTAATTTATTTTGTTTCAAGAGATTTGACTCTGTAAATTTGGAGTGGATTTTTTTTTAAATAACTTATCTTATTGGGTTGATTCACAGTGAATACAACTGTTATCTACTGAGAGGTAGCTCGGAGAATACTATGTTGCTTTTATTGTACTGCAGGTAATTAAATTCCCTGCAAGTTTGTGGGCCTTTTCTTCAGGTTTTTGAAGTTCAGTGCAGTGTCTGCTGCCCTTAGGAAGTTAGGGACTGCTGCTGTCTCCTGTTTGCTCCTTTCAGCAATTTGGGAATATTGGATGTCTCTGAAAAGCCATTCTCGGCCCAAGGAAATGCTCAAATCTGAGGCTACTGCAGAATGGCTTGAGGCAATTGCTTCAGGAAGGCATGACTTAAAGTTTGTGTGCTGTGGGTCCTGTAGAGAAGGACCAGGGAATTTATATTATTAAAAGTTTTCTTTTAATCAAAGCAACATTTAAAATGAGTATTTCTGCCTTAGTCTGCTGCTGAAGCAGATTGCGTGTGCCACCACCAGTGCTTTTCTGTGATTGGTTTTGATATAGTAGTTTTAGACTGTGGGCTAGGACTTAATGCTAACCAAAATGTTTTTAATTTTTCTCAATACCAATATTATGCTATTCTTTTTATGCCATGTGTTGAGATCTTCCCTGTGACTGCCTCATTGTGATATCCTGCCAAGTACATGGGGCACTGAATGGGTTTATTTACATGTGGGAGAAAAGGATGAGAGTTGAAGATTGTGCAAATTCAAAGTTTCTTTTATTTTTTTTATGGGGGGGGGCAAAATGCTTCTTATAAATCATTTTGGAATTATTTATGAATCATTGTGGAATAAATTATGAAAGCATGTGCAGCTCAAAATAGAGGAAACTTTTATTGTCGTTCTCCCTAGAAAAGACATTAATTGAACCTTTCAGGTAAACCTGTGACTTTATGGGAAGAAGACATTAACTGGATAAAGTTAGTGTGTTAAGTTTGCTCAGAAAGAGGTGTACGTGCAGTAAGAGCTGGATACTTGCTCTGCCTATCTGAAGATGCCTGAAGTTACGCAGTGGCCTTTGAATGGGAACGTGCTTTATGGCAATTGATATTTTAGTTCTGTTTTATTCTTTTCTGTTTTTAAGACTGGCCAACATTGATAAAAAATCCTATGCAGGTGACTCAGTCGCTGAATTTCGTAGATAAGTCAATGACTAAGTGATGAATCAATCTCATACAGGATGTTCTTTTTTTCTTCTGTTTTTGCTTGATTATTAAAATAGTTAATGGTGAATTAAAGGTGAAAACACTATTTGAGCTATTTCCCTAGTAATGAAGTCAGCCAGCGGATTGTACTGTCTTTTATGATGATTTATATTGTTTAATGTTTTCTAGGCAGCACAACAAATAATTGAACTTCAGGAAGCAGCCCAAATAAATGCAGGATTACAGCCAAATAATCTAGGGAGGAACAACAGCCTCCATGATATGAAGACTGTCGTAAAAACTTGGAGGAACAGGTTACCTATTGTGTCAGATGACTTATCCCATTGGAGCAGCATTTTCATGTGGAGACAACATCATTACCAGGGTAAAACTGCCTGGTCCAGCATGCATTCATCATGTAATTTTCCAGACAACACATTGTTTGAAATAAGTTCTTTGTGTTCTTTTTCTTTAAACATACAGGAATTCTGTTGATTCTTCAAAAAAAACAACTGATTGTTTTTGCTGAATTTTCATCTATCTATTCCATTTTTAAAAATCACTATTTCACGTGTATTTTTCTTATCAGATTTTGCTGCATATGTAGTTTCATTTATAATGACAAATATTTCTTGTTTTGCCTGTAGCCATTGTAACTGCGTATGAGAACAGTTCTCAGCACGATCCCAGTTCCAATAATGCTATGCTGGGAGTTCATGCTTCTGCATCGGCGATTATCCAGTACGGAAAGATAGCGCGGAAGCAGGGGCTGGTCAACGTAGCTCTGGATATTCTGAGCCGTATTCACACCATTCCGACTGTGCCCATCGTGGATTGCTTCCAGAAAATTCGCCAACAAGTCAAATGTTACCTTCAGCTGGCAGGAGTCATGGGCAAAAATGAATGTATGCAGGTACGTTAGTTCTGTCTCTGAAATTGTTGTAACTGAGGAGAGGGCCAGGGGAGTTCCCAGTGATGTGCAGTGATTGAATAGGTGACACATACGCAGAACAGGGTCTGAATTTGGTCGATCGTGTTGTGAGTAAATGGATAAAGTTGTCTTAAGTAACAGTATTAGAGTTGAGAGCAAAGAATCACTGTCTTTTTTGAACTGAATACTGTGATTATTTTAAAAAATAGCCAAAAAAAAGAGTAAAAGTGAAAGATTTTTTAAAATATTTTAAGAAATAAAATTAACAGACTTCAAAAATAAGATTTGTAAGATAACCAATGCTATCACAAGACTAATTGAGGGTTTTTGAGTGGCTTGCATTCTATTGCATTGTATGAGTGATAAGTAATGGCATACTGAAGTGAGATGAAGGAAATTAAATCTATAGGAAAAAAGAAATGTGACAAGGCAATAAAAAAAATGGCATAAGGTCAGCCAACTATAAGGTGGAAATAAGATAATTCATCATCAGGTGAGCTTTGACTATAATGTATAGTAGTTTTGCATAGACTAATGAGGATTAAAGTTGGTTTCAGTCCACATTTTTTAAAGGATAATTAAATAGAAAATAAGCTAAAAACAGTAGAAAATCATGATGCTGTTTAAATTTCAAGAGGGTATTTTGGCAGTTCTGTTTTTTATGGCACATCATTTTGATAGAACTTCTATTTTAGAAGACTTTTCTTCATTAAGGCTTTTTTTAACAGGGTCTTGAAGTTATTGAATCAACAAATCTGAAGTACTTCACCAAGGAGATGACTGCTGAGTTCTATGCATTGAAGGGAATGTTCTTGGCCCAGATTAACAAGTAAGTGTGTTGGCTGGAAAAGGCACTAGCACACGTTTAAGAGAAATGCAGCTGACTTAAGCACAATATTTAAGGCAAGGAAGTTGTTCCATATGTTTATACAGACTAAAATTTGGCACAGCTGTTAAAGTACAGGCAACTTCTGGTTGCTGTGCAGTTTAAAGATGTAAAGACTAGTAGTATTTCTAAGTATGATAGGAAGAGTAGCTAAAGTAAACATTTTAAAATACAATTGTTTTTTAAAATTTTATTTATTTCAGTTTTGGGAGGAGGGTATAGGGTGAAGGGAGAAAGGATCTACCCAAGGCTTAACAGCTTAATATATTTTTTTCCTCTGGTTCCATAACTACTTCGTTAGTCAAATTGGTGCGGATTCAAGTAATTTTTTAATGTAGTTGATGAAAGGAAGAGCTTAAACTCTCTCTTCAATGTAATCTTCATATACAAAATTAAATAAAAAAATGCTATTCAGTTTGTAAGCTTAGAGCTGACTGAAAATCTAGCATACCAGTTTTCTGTTTCTGTATCATTGTACATTGTATATATTGCTCTTGTAAGCTATAGCTATTCAAGGCATAAGTAGATGTTGTGGCATAATTCAGAGTCTTAGACAAAGCTGCTGCATCATCCAATATGAAAATGGGACAAAAACTCATTTCAGAAAATTGAATTGGAAAGATTAATGTGGGATGTGTTGGAAACATCTTGCATTACAGCAATTAAAAACACCTAAGTGCAAACATTGCTTTCAGACAGCTACCTTTCTAATATTCTTGCTTTATGCTGTCAAGCATATTATTACTTTGAGGAAGATCGCTCTTTAATCCAGTAAACAAGTATCTCAGCAGTCAAATTTTGCCTGATGATACCTTAAAACCTTAAGATTTCAGTGGCTTTTTGTGTGCATGATTTTTAATAGCAGTATTACTACATGCTAGATATAGGTGGAATCATGCCTTTACCACAAACAGAGCAGACACTGAATGAAATCCATCAGCTTTTAAGTTATACACGTCAGCTCTACATAGCAATTTAAGCCAGGAAATGATGAATATCTTCTTCTGTGGATACAAGAGAGAATTTTAAATAGGCAGAATGTAATTACTTTGATAAAAAGTGCAATGAGTTTTTTTTTAAGGTGGCAAATGAGCTCAGTTGTAGTCAAGGTGTAAAGAGAAGATTTCTTATTCCTTGCCTTTTATTTATTTATTTGCTCTAGTGCAGGCCAAAAAAAAGCAAATAGCTAAAACTGCTCATTTCTTCAGAATAGGACTGATAATGGGTTTTATTTAAGACACAGTTCTGGTTTATTTACAGTTTGTAAATCTTGCCAAAAATAAGCACAGACATATGTTAACACTTCAGTCGCATACAGTTAGGAAGAATGGCCAAGGGTTGAAGTGCAGCCTTTGGGCCTGGGATTCCTGCTCCTCTGACACCAGCAAAAACCGTGAGCTAAAGGTCACCTGTGGTGTTGCAAATCCCTGAGCTGCCCCTTCTCTGAGCATGGGGACAGAAACCATATTAAAAAAGTCATCTCAGGTGTCAGGAATGATAGATAGTAGAGAGGGAGAAAAGAAAATCTAGTGGAAAATCCTGTTGCTGTAAAAGGGAAGCAGAGATACCAAGTCATTTATCAGGCTGCTCCCGGGGCGGCCTGCTTCCAGACCTGAAAGGACAGTGCAGGAAGCCACATGAAAAAAACATACTCATGTAACACAGAAACTAACCTGCACTTTGACAGATAAAGTTACTTTTCCTTCTATCGTTTTAACCCATTAGATTAGTCATTTTAATTTGTTTGTTCTTACACACTGTGATCCTACAAGCTAATAATATTTTTATATTTTTAAGAATGAAACAAGCAGTACTTGGGTGCTGTTTATCTAAATGCTTATTCTGTAAGAGAAAAGTGGAGCACTTCTGTATTAAAGGTTTGTAGAATGCTTTAAAAGCTCCTCCAATTCGGTTATGTGTATGTGAGTTTCCTTTATTTTTGTGCCTGAAATGTTAATGCATATTCTACAGGATTACATGGATTCAAGAATTGTATTTACATTGGGATGAATCATGCTAAACTTTAAACTAGGAGCTTTTGAGGCAACCTAGAGAAGACTTTACAATTATCAGGCTAATAAACTAAAACAGATTTTTCTGAATCCAAGAGCTGTATGATTAGTCTTCATATTCATTCAATTTTTACTGTTGAAAAATAAAAATTTTAGCTGTGGAGATTAGAATCTGACTTTTTCTAGAAAATTTTGATTGTAATTTTTTAATATCTGGTGTAGATGTAGTTCAGTAAGATGTAGTGTACCAAAGAATAGCTAGTGACATCTTCCCAAATTTGCCTCTTTTTCCAAAGTGTTAATATTTCTCTTTGACCTACTTAATTGAAGCAGACTCGGATTGAGTCAGTTATAATGACACAGATAATAGTGTAAGCCATAATAAGCTGTTATTAAATAAAAGAACTTTTCAGGTAAATGAAAGGGAAATGCAATGTTTCTTTGATACTCTTAACACCGTCTGCACTCTTTCCTGTAGTGATTATTCCTGTGGGATATCATTAGCCTGGGGTATTCTAGATGCTCACAGGATCAAGGAATAAGAGGATACATGACAGGATAAGATTCATTGCTAGGCTGGGATATCATGTTTATTCTTGGTTGGTAGTAGCTGAGCACTTAGTAAGCTGTTTCTTATTTCTAAGCAATGAGAGTTTTTTAGTATTTTAGGGAGTATCTGGATATTTTAAATGTTTATGTAGTTGTTCCCATTATGAAACATTTTATTTCATAGGTTCTGCACGTTCAAGAAAGCAATCATAACAGCTTGTTAGAGAACTTAGTGGAAAAGAATCATTCAGTATTAAAAAAAGTGGTTGAGTTGCCCTATTAGATTTCTTCTGCCTCTTAGGTAATGCAATAACTCTGTATTGATCCAAACGGATGTTCACCCTTGTCACAATGCAGGTCTGAAGAAGCAAACAAAGCTTTTTCTGCAGCTGTGCAGATGCATGATGTGCTAGTGAAAGCCTGGGCCATGTGGGGAGATTACTTGGAGAATATCTTTGTGAAGGAGCGTCAGCTCCACCTGGGAGTATCTGCTATTACTTGCTACCTGCATGCGTGTCGTCATCAGAATGAGAGCAAATCAAGAAAATACTTAGCAAAGGTAAGATCTAGACATTACCAATAAATTAAAATAAAAATAGAGCTCTACCTCTTCAGAAGAGTCTGGATATGTGTCGATATGCCCATTAGAGGAGGTTCAGTTACTGCCTGGCAGGTTTAATTTAGACTCAAAGTTTACAGATGGCATGTAAAGGATCATTACATATGTCATTAATTTTTCTACTTCATCAAGATATCTGTGTTTTTTTTTTTTTTTTTTTTTTTTT
>JAVCKT010024259.1:39699-65242 GCA_032273925.1 Rhynchotus rufescens
AAGTGTCTGAGACATTCGCATGAGCAAGAAAGTTCTGATGAATGTCTTGTAGAAAGTTCTGATAAAAGATACAGGTAGACGGGGTAACTTAATGCACTTAAAATGACACGACACAACCACATTTACACAGTTGAATCTTTTCCTCTTAGTCTCTCAGAGTTGCTTTGGGCCACACCAGACTGCTTCCAGTTAGGCTGCTGGCCTCAGTTACTGGATTTGGAGAAGAACCAAATCAAAACCTCTTAACAGTGGATCTGACATAATGATTTTCTAGCCCATAAACTAGTGACATGAGTGCTGATAATCCCATCTCCCCTGATTGCGATTTCCGCAGAGATATGGATTGAGAGTATGTTCATTATTTAGGTATTTTAGCAGTTTGTTTCTCATAAATCCAGCCATGAGTACAAGAATATGCTTTTTTTCAAAAACAGGCGACTCAGCCAAGTCTCCAGATTTCTGTGGGAACAGCAAGAAGAATTGTGCTGGTTTTCACAAATATCATTGGAGAAAAATTCTTAACTCTATGCAAAGCCATTTTACTGCTCAGATTAGGAAACACTGGGAATTTCTGTCTGACTTCTTAGGCCTGGAAAAAAATGTAGAATAGAAATTCTGTAGCTGTAACTCTCTCCACCCATTTTTGCTTATGATCTGAAGTCTTAGCCTATAAAATTTCTTTCTGAGCTTTAATCTGGGTAATATATGTTGATTTCTTCCGAGTAATCAAAAGGAAATGTTTATTAGGCTTACAGAAAGTTCTTAAGGAATTATCCCAAAAGAAAGATACCTTTACTTGGAGGAATCTCCTTCCTTTTTTTTTTTTGGCTTAACTGTCAAAAATCTGTTTGTGAGATAGAGATAGTAGGCTGTCTGTCAGAAATTAACAGCTGTTAATTATAGATGGAGAAGTTAATTTAATTAAAATCATTTAATATGTATTAAACTATTTCATAAGCTTCAAAGTTGACCTTGGAAAGTAATATTAAAATAATTTAGAAGTCTCACTTTTTTACTGGCTACTATTTCTGTTTTCACTCAAAATGGGAAAAAAGTGAGGAATGAACTTAAGGATGCTTGGACTTTGCCTGCTTATGTGTTAAAATGTAGACAACGTAACAGTAAAGTGATGGAGCAGCTAATGCCATTCTACTTTATTGCACCTCATATACTCATTAAGGAACTGTATGAGTTGGAGAAATATTTTTGTTTTGTTTTGTTTTTTCCCAGACAAGGAAAATAAGCTTGCTTGAATAATCAGGTCACTACCCTTTGATAGAAAAAACATCAATAAATTATGAAATTCAGGCTTGATTCAAACTCCTTAGGCAGTTGTCTGAGTTTGGATCAGTTCCAGAAATACTGTTTAAAATCCTTGAGTTTTGATCATGTTATGTTTTATCTTCTTAGGAATGGCAAAATTCAATTCAGAAGAATGCAGGACTTGCATTTATTGAGCTCATCAATGAAGGAAGGTAATTAATTTTAAAGCTTTTAAACAAGTAGTCACTTTGCGTTTTATTCCATTGGGTGCTAATACTTTCTCACCATCTGTTCCAAGAGACTATGAAGAGGCCATTTTAATTAAGAGCTTTATTGTTTAGATATTTTGTGTCATAAATATTTTACTTGGAAATGTAGACATTCTTAAATTTGTGTTTATTGAGAAAAGAAAATAAAGCTCCCTCCTACTCTGTGTGTGGGTCGGGGTTTATTCAAGAGTAGAACCACTGTGTTACTGAGCAGCAAGGTTGTTCTACCCAGACAGTCCAGGGAGTCCAATCTGTAAATCCATCTGCTGCTCCATCTGTTTTAGGAGCACAGCATTCATTGTACAGATGCCCTTCATTATACTATCAGTTCATAAGGAATTACATTATCTAGAGTTTCTGGTCCAATTTACGTCTTGTGTAACACACAGAACATCACATTTATAAGAGCAGCGTTGCTTTTGCAAGTTGGTAAGATGCTTTATTAACAATCCTCAGGTATTTTTCATGCTGTTTCTGTTTACATCTTCTGCTCCTTGCAGTGTTTGTCAGTACTTTCGGCCAGACAGTAACGGGGCAGTCTTTGGCCTTGCTGGTCATGAAATGCCAAAGACAAATGCAGCCACTTGAGTCATGTGTGTGAATTCTATAACACAGGAAATCAGATCCTTTCAAATCTAGATTTCTTGATACTTGCAGTTGAATAGAAACAGTAATGTGCCCAGTGAAGAGACTTTAGCATTTGTGTGTGTGCTTTTTTGTTTTTTTTTTTCCTGATAGTATGTCATTACCAATACTGAAATACCTTAATTGTTGAAATGATCTCTTTTTTTTCACAGCACAATTTTTTTTTTGTCATGCTATTATTTCAATTGTTGTTCATATGAAAAGAAGACTGGAAAATATCAGAGAATAAGAATATAGGAACATTGCTATCTGGAGAATAGAATGTGTCTTGATATCAGATTTTTGGTTGGTACAAATTCCCTTAGATTCATTGCAAGCACTGCAGTTACATTATGGTATATACCATTTGGAAGTGTAGCTCCTTTAATTGGAAATCTTTTCTTGCTGTAAAGTAATGTATGGTTTTACACAGTAATAGGACTTATCTAAGTAGGTCATCCAGTGTGCATTATTATACAAGAAATAATACACAATAATAGAGTGAGTAATTATAGTAAGCTCACGTTCCTGGATGATAACATAGAAACCAGTTCTACCCCTTTTAATTTTATCAGCCTTTGTTTTTTGGAGAGATTTTTTTTGGAAATTGTTTTTGTTTACAGTAGCATTAGATAGTAAGGTCAGATATTTCTGCATGCTCACTGTTGAGAAGATACTTGTTCTGCAAAAAGCCCATATCAGCATTTTTTATAGTTTTTTATTAAGATACCAATAGACCAACTCTTCCCTCTAGCAATAGCTTTTCAAAAGATAGTAATAATTAATAACTGCTGCTTAAATACAGTCAAATGAATGTCTAATCAAACTGCCCGTAGACACATGTTCCTCCATATACTTCTGTCATAAACATGCCGTAGAATAAGTGTGTACACATTACTAGAATGTTTGTTGTACTTTATATTCAACCCATCCGTTTTTAATTTATCCTTTTGGGGATAAAGATAACAGTCCTTTAAGTGGAAATTGTTATAAATATTTATTCTACTTAATAGCTAAACTTGTGAATGCGATTCATCAATCATAGCTGGAGAACGCAATTGTGCAGTTGTCAACAATTAACAGGACATAAACAGTTGATGAATGTGCAGCTGAATTAAAGTGCTCCCTAGGATAACCTGAAATTATAAACTGGATCATTTAAAGGAATCTAACAAAGGATCTTTATAATTAAAACAAAGCAGGGTTAATGGGATATAAAATTGCGTATAATCGCTGTGCAGTAATGATTGAATTTAAAATTTTTAAAAGCAGAATGAAGGCTAAGAATATTTTGAAGGATTTTCTGGATAAGATTCTGAGAAACATAGGTAATAAATCAACGTTTTTAAACAGGCTTTTTAGTTGAGTGGGAAAGGGATTAGATGTTGTGTAGAGGATCATAATTTCTAATATTTTCAATTACACATCTGTTTTAATATATGGATATTAGGTGATTTTCTGAGTGTTTTTTTTTCTTCATTAAAGCATTTGAATTCCTTTCTGATCATTGACATTATTAGAAATGTTCTGAAATAAAGTATTTCAGTTGTATTTTAAAACATATACTGTCTTTGTTCCCATCCCTTTAATAACTTGTGGCTTAATTAAAAGTCAATTTATTGTGCCTGTTTCTGTTTGTACTCGTTTTAGATAATGTTTTGCTAGGAAGATCTGAAAGACAAATAATTGTAAAATTGAGGGCACAAATCATAGAATCACTAGAGTTGGAAAGGACCTTCAAGATCAAGTCCAACCATAAACCCAGCACCACCATGTCCGTAATCTGACAGAATTTTCTAAATACAGGAATTTGGAGAAGGAGGAGAGGTGGAATGCCTAAATTTAATCCTGAGGTTATTCTTAGCTGTCTGTGAATTTAAAAAGTTCCCTCTGCATCACGTTTTCTCATCTATAAAATAAACTAGTTATTGTACAAGTGAGGGTGATTAAAATGGTTTACAGCGTGAAGATACATTATGCAATTACTAAATATTATGAAAAAAAGCAGTCTTTAGTATAACAAGAACCCATGGCTATAGATTACAATTAATATTTTAAATGAAAATATATGCAAAGATATTTAATTTGGGACTAGAGAATACATTGTGAATAAATCTGCTCTCATTCTGCTTATGATCTTGAACTTTATGATTCTTTTAATCAGTCTCATGCTATGAGTATCTGTTACTGAGATTATCACACATGTCAAGAACTCCACTGACATCAGGTTGATAAGGATATTAAGGATATATATTTTGATACAAATGGAAATAGACTTCTTAAGAGTGAGATGTATCTGCAGTGTTGACTGTAAAAGGGAACATCAAAAGAGTTCTTTAGCAGTGATGTGGGAAGGAGCCCATGCCCTGCAGTTCAGTGAGGTAGTGATGGGTAAGGTCAAAAGTAAAAGGTGCAGGGTGTCGAGAACAAGAGAAAGGAAACAGGAACACCCACCTAGGTGAATATGTGATCACTGAGCAACCTCACTAGAGTAAATAACATTTGGTGGGCTAGCCTGCATGGCTGAGTGCTGTGATGGACAGATAAAAATTCTCCAGGAAAAGAAAATGCAGGTGGGGAAGCAAGAAGGAAGCCTTGCCATCTGTGCAGGGAATCAGCTTAGCTTAGGAAGCTCCTTGGTGGGACCCTTGCAGTCTGGCAGATACTCGGTGGGTCTGGCTGTGAGGAGAGGCCAGGAAGGGTGACAAAATGGCGGGAGGTTGTTACGGACACCCCCGCCTCACACACACACAGAGTAAGCACAAGGCAGAGGAAGAAGCCTCTGAAAAACATCGAGGCAGTTTCTGCATCAGACACCCTAGTTCTTGTGGGGCACTTCAGCCTTCCTGATATTTGCTGGAAGTGTAAGAAGGTGAGTTGCCTGCAGTCTAGATCTTTACTGGAAGATGTTTGGGATCACTTTTCACATAGGATGGACCATCAGAGATGACACATAGCTAAACCTGCTCTTATATTCCCTCACCAGTGTTGTAGAATGTGTTAATTACTGCCAGCTGTGGCTACAGGGACCATGAAATAGTGGAGTTCAAAATCCTGGAAGGGTGAGGAAGGAAAGAATAGAATATAGACTTTAGGAAAACAGATTTCAGCTTATTCAGGAAAGTGGTAAATGGAATCCCATGGGAGGAGAACCACCACTGGTAGATGAGGATTGTGTCGGGGCTAGTTTGAGAGAACTTAAGCCCTACAAATCCAACGTACATGGTGGGATGCATCTGATGGTACCCTTTGGACAACTTGTGGTCTTGAGACATCATGAATATTATGTGGATGTGGGCTACCAGAATGACTTGCCATGCCTGTCTGACATGCAAAATCCAGCACATGTAAATCCTCATAGAAAATGGCATTTCATAAGTAATAACACCAGAGATACAAGATATGAAATATCTTGAATATCCTGTTAGATGTACTTCTTTTCTAATCTCATATCCTTTACTCCACGTGTACTTGCTCAACCTTCAGACTAACAGACTGTTTTGGACAAAACAAGTGTTGTTAACAACCATCTGTTGGGTTAGTACAGCCCAGTTCTTAGAACTGCTACAGGTTTTGAGGCATCCTCTCACCTTCCAACCTTGTTTAGTCACATCATATGTCAAAGCTCAGATTGGCTCTGAGTTACAGGACAGTAGACACTGTAACTGTTGATCTTGCATGTTTAGTAGGTACACAGTATTTCAAAGAGAGAGTTCTCTCTGAATTTGGAAAATGCTTAAGCAAAGTAGGAAACCTTTATTAGGAAGGGAATAGATCCTCTGTAGTTGAGAAGTGTGAATGGAAAAGCTTACCTCCCTGACTTTTTCAATAGCAGTGCTGAAAACATAAATGATAACAAGAGCTTTACCTCTGATCCTCCTGGCAAGTATGTTTTTTGTCTTTCTTCTTGTCAGCTGTTTTCTGAAGATCTCTGCATTGCTTTTCAGATGGGGAAATGCAAAATCAAGGATGGCATTAAAGAGGGAATATTTGGTAATATATGTTAAAACCACCAAATCAAGGGTATAGTTTAATCAAATTGTTTATAATTATTTGTTTTGGCCTTTTATTCTGTGAATAGATTCTAAACTGAGCAATGAGTTACTGAGGTGCTAAAACACCTTCTTGCCTTGCTGCCTTGCTTCAGCAAGCAAAAGTATATGAGCAATGTAGCAAAAATGGAGCAAAAAAATATTCCTCTAGGTACTGAAATGAATGGCAAGCATCTATTCAGCAATTTGATATGAGATTTTTCATGCTATAGCATTTTTAGGCAGAGCACAGTTGAGAATATTGACTATGGATGGTAGGCTGAAATATTGACCTGTATTTTTTCTCTGACTCTGCTCCCCAAATTATTTAGAAGAACACTGAATTAGTTTTATGATCTTTTCTGTATGATTTACTGGTATAACTTAACTTACACAAGGAGTCAACCTCACGTCTGCCAACTCTTGTTCTTGATGAATACCAAATGGAACAAACACAAGGAAAAAAACTTTGAATAACTACATGAAATATATCTGCCTTTCTAGATTGTTTGTAGCAATGATGTGTATAGTAATCATGACTTGTGATTCTGCCTTGCCTGGCAGCTGATGACGTGGATGCCATGAAACAGAAGTAGCAAGAGCTAGGAAAGGAAAAAGGGCATGTGAGTCCTGCAGCTCGCATGAATGTTCTACAATTAAAATAGTGACAGAAAAGCAGAATTAAGTCTTAGTATGTGGAGTGGATTTTCTTATTTAACAAGTGTTTATTTGTTCTTTAGACATTGCTAATAGTTCTTTAAAATGTAGCATTGTAAATTTTGAACTGAAATGTGTAGAACTTCTAGCTAGTAGTAACTGTGATGGCAAAATTGTTTTATCATTTATCATTATTGTATAAGTGTATTGCAGTCACCAGTTAATACTTTAGAACATTTTCCAGAGTATGAGAACTTTTATATTTAAGATCTGTTTGTGCCTATATATAACAATGTACATATTCACATCTAGACTATTTCAAGTAAGCGCTAGCCAGTGCAACTATAATTCAGGCATTTGTTTGTTTGTTTTAGAATTAAGCAGTGATAAAGATTATTTTACATGCTTATTTGATAGTGGAACCCAAAGATCTAATTAGGATGAAGAGTTAATTGGATGGAACACAGTACAAGTATGATTAGACTTAAAGATACTTAGTTTAATGAAAAGCATTGCTTGAAATAGCCATTATGCCCTCTATATTTAGAAAAAAATGTAACATGAAAATGAAAAGCAGATTCTTTAGCTTGAATTGGAAAACATGACCCATAGTGAAGCACCTTTTGCTGTGACAAGATACCTCCTTTCCTGTAGCATATGAATGAGGATACTAGCAGCAATTGCTTCCTGTCAGAAATTGGTCAGATGCTACAGGTTTTTAAAACTCCAAAATAATACTTCTCTTTGTAGAGTTTAGATATTCTATAATGTGGGAATGTTTTTAAGCATTAACCAAATCCCAGAGAAAATGATATATTGAAAAACGTTTTTACAGTTTGACCTGATTATGATACTGTAAAAACCTAAAAGTCAAACTAAAACTGAAAGCAGTCCCCAAATCCCTAGTCCTTCCCTTTTCACCTCAGGGCAAATGTGAGATGATGACAAGTGTCTTTAAAGTACCTTTTGCCCTTCTGTAATCCTGCTTTATAGGGATTTAAACATCTCTGACATAGTAAGTCGTCAGCAAACTGTGCTCTCTTGTATCTAATTGTACAGAGATCATTGTTAGCTAGGAAAATACAGAGATTGTAATGTTGTACCTTTATCTCTGGTGAAACTCTAGTTGTGTTCTAGTTGTGGTCTGAAATAGCATTTCCTCTGCTGACCCTAACCTGCCTTCAATTTGTGTGAAGATTTTAAAGTTGGCTCTAACCAGATGCTTCATAGTTGTGTATCTGACCTTGTACATTGTACTGTGTCTTGATCAGTATCTGAGCCATAAGAAATGGCTAACTACATTTAGGATTACAGTATCTTTTTCTTTGCAATCCTGTTTGCTGTCTCTTGTAACTTAATCCTTAGAGAAACAAGTTAATGTGTGCAGGGAGATGTTAGGAAAACAAAACAAAAAAAAAAGATTGAAAACAAGGGAGGAAAAGTAATGACAGTTTAAATTAATCCTGATTCTGTGATAAGTGAGAAAATAGCAACATAAAGGCAAGAGCATCATTTACTTTAAGAAAACTATAAATAACTTTTGGTGCTCTTACTAAGAACAAAACTTAGCTTTAATGTTCTCTCTCATCAAAAATAACTTTATACTAGTGATAACAGATTCTGTAATTTCTTTTGAATTCGTACTGATTATAATCAATACTTCAGTTTAATATATTTTGGATGTGTTGTAAAGAGTTTTATTGGAAAGAGTTTACCTGAATTGATTTAAAAGAAGAAAAAAAATCCCTAATGTATTACTGTGTTTTTGAGAACTGTCAAAGCCCAAAGAAGATGAAAGCAACAGTGATTATTGGCAGTAAGGTGCATCAAAATACTGGTATGATTAAATCATACAAGGACGCGCATGTTAGTTATTCAGAATGTACATGCCTGTTTTGAATTTTGGTAGGTCTTTTTTGTTGCTGTATAGAAGAGTTCTCTAAATCTTTGGAAAAGATAAATATAGTTCAGCAGAATTTTTCTCAGTTTTCACTTCTACAGTTCTTAGTATCATCAGTGAAACAGTGCTTTTTTTTTTCCTTTTTTTTTCTTTTTCCCTCCTGTTTGCTCGTAGGATGATGACAGTTTTCTAAATAAGAACTTCACTATTGCGGTATTTACCTGTGCTCTTCAGGTTGACAAACCTGAAGATCATTCAGAAAAGGCAGCTAATAAAAATTCAGGAGAGTGATCACCTGACAAGTTGACTTGAAAAGCCGATGTTGACAATGAACAATGAATTCTTGTTTGCTACTAGGACAACTAAATACAGATTTTTCTAAAGTCATCCATGCTTTTTATTACCTTTTCTTGAAAAACATCTTATTTTCTTCCTGCAATAGATCAAGGCATCTGATGCTTCATTTGAGTAACAACTACAGGGAACTGGTGACTGAGTGCTGATAAATGTTAGCTGAAACTGTTGGACTTTGGAGTTTTCAGTCATTAGTGTAAAAGAGCCAGGGTTTAACCTTCTGTCCCCACACGTAGAGGTTTTTTAATCCACAAGAAAACTTTTTAACTAGGACTTGTGGAATTCATCCTATATTTTAGGAGTTGAAAGCATATTTATTGGCATGTATTTGAACTCTCATCAACTTTTCACAGGCAGATGTCAATACTAACAGTATCAGACTTGGATTCTCATTTCATTTTTTATAATACAATCATTAACTGGGAATTGAGTTTAGTAATTCAGTGGTCTAAGATTTTAGATTTGTTCTCTTTTTTATTTCTGGTGGATATTTTGACTAAAACACCACAACATGAATAAAGTCAAAAATTCTGCTCAATATAAGGGTTCAAGCTCATGCCTTAAAACAAATAAAACAACTCTTTCATACCTGATCAGCCATGAAATGGACCTAAGTGGACCTAAG
The DNA here is from genome assembly GCA_032273925.1 of Rhynchotus rufescens. NCBI lineage: Eukaryota > Metazoa > Chordata > Aves > Tinamiformes > Tinamidae > Rhynchotus > Rhynchotus rufescens. The sequence goes on from JAVCKT010024259.1 coordinate 49,423, forward strand.
GCATTTTCTTAAGGTATCTCATACACTATCTGGCACAGGGAGGCACAACTCTTTTGTATAAAAGATGAACATTAAACCGTCATTCCTAAAGAACATTTTTTTTTTAATATCTAGGAGAATATGGCATGAAATTTCCTATTGTAATGGCCTCAGTGATATGACTTTACAATGACACTTAAGCACAATTGTTTATCTTAAAACAATGAACAACCTCTTCTAAGAGTGCAGCAATTACAGTGGGTATGTTCTGTTGCTGTGTTCTTACATTTTTTTTTCAAATTTCTAAACAACTATTCCAGCAGAAAGTTAGCTGAAATGGGTAAAAAGGTGTTCCAGTTTCTTGACTCTGCACTTCAGCTTACAGTGCAGTGCAGCTGCACTTGAAGATGGAGTGTTATAGTTCAGAAGCTTCTTAAGTCAAGCACCGTAAAAATAACTTTTCAGTTGCTTGTAATTTAAGATCTTATCCTGAGCAATGTTGATGAAACGAGTAAAAGAGCAGGAGGTACCCTTTACCATGCTAGGGCCTTTAAAAGTAGCCTAATTGCTCAAAAACTGAAGTTCTGGAGCAGTGGGCTATGTAGTAATAGTAACTTCTGTGCACAAGAAAGAGTGATGAGAAGGAAGAGGAATTCAATTAGATATCTTACAGAATACAAAACAATTCGTTAAGTTGTGTTCTGATTGTGTTTACCTCCTAACACCCTATTTTGGAAAGCAGCTGTTAAAATAACGTTGTGTTCTCCTGATGATAGCCAAGCAAGGGTGCAGTCTGAGGAGGCACTGGCATGAGCAGTAAAGTCAGTATTAAGAATGCTGTGCCCCCTCCTGCTGTTTGCAGTGCCCTTAGACGCTTGTGGGGTAGTGCTCTGAGTTAGGTACAGCAGTCAGCTCCTCCTTGGGGACATGAAAAATGGAGGAGACAAAAAGGAGGTGAGTTGCAATGTTGTAACTTAGAGGTAAGATGGATAAAAGGGGAAGGGGAAACTTTGCAAGTCAGTTACCTGCTTGCCAAAGTCTCTGCTCCCTGAATTGTCCTATATCTCAGTCCTGTGAACAAGTCCCCCAAGGAGGAAAGAGAGGGATGATGATGATGATTATTGTTATTGTAATCCTTTTGACCTCATGCATTCATAAGTTGGATCTCTTCCTATCAAAGTAGTTTTGCAGATTGGCTGAGTCAGGTACTATCTTCAAAGCAAACACTTTCAGGATTGTTCTGAAGTGATCTCATAAGAATTGCTAAAATGTAGTTTATTTCAAATTATTCTGATTTCTTTTTTTTCTCCATCTAATTGTCAATTAAACTAAATAAACATCCTTCTTAATATACAGCAAAGTGGTTGACATTCACCTTCTGGGTTTATGTGTCTACAATATACATCAAAACTATTTAATTCTGTCATCTGCAAAGCTGGTGCCGCTAAACTGTCTTTTCTTTTGCTTCAGGTCATTATCCCTTTTTTGGTGCAGGATTCAAATCGATATATTACTGATCTGAAGGATTATTATTTATCTTTCTCAGATGCTTTTGAAGTACTGTTGTTGGGATCTCTGGAGCATTCCATTCTTGGTGTTAGAGGAACAGGAGCTAATAGTTCTTAGCATGTGAGAGTCCCGCTTTGAAAGACATTTCATCTGAACACAGCTGAAATGGCTTACTAATAGGGGTTTGTTTGCCCCTATACCCCTTCCAAAAAAAGAAAGGAAAAAAAATTAATATATGATACATAGTAGATGCTATTGGTAGTTAACTTTTTGAACTCTGTGTTAAATAAGAGTGAAAGTAACTGAGACAAACATTAAGGAATAGTAATCTTGTCCCTTACTAGGTTTGCTCAATATTATCATTTATAACATCATGTTTAGATTTGCTTAGAACAATTGCTTTTTATACTTCATATCTTTCTATTACAAGAAGTTTGGTAATTTTCTCCTAGATGATTTTTTTTTTTAACTCTTATCTATGAAGTGCCTCATTTTCAGGTATTTTTTGCTGAGGAAGTAATGCACAGAAGGATTATGGTTGAAATATTTGAAGGGCTGTTCTAATGTGGATGCCAGTGGGAAGGAAAGTTGTTGGCAAAGCATCAGGAAGTTGACGACTTCAGCCTCTCTTCTTCAGCAGTTTTCTTCTCTTGTGAGGGATGCTGGGAAATATTCCCATCCTCCTAATTTCTGTTATATCCTATGAAGTATTTTGAAAACAAGTCACGTGGAAATGCTTTTTTACTTCTCATTTCTTTTCAGCAACAAATTTCATCTGTTGTCTTTTCGCAGGGAAGAGCGGGCATTGAAGGACCAGGGCACTGGAGCAAATATGAGACGCTCCATTCTTCAGATAGAGACAGTGCCAAAGAAATCTGCCTGGAGAAAGGAAAGTACTAAGAACTTTGGTATCCAAAGAGATAGTTTGGGTACCAAATAGGGGTATTTGGTAGGGGCAAGACTTTCCTGTTTTGGTTTGTGACTTTTTGCAGTGCGGGGCACAGGGACATGCAAGCTGGACCAGGCAATGTCAACTAAAGGGATGGTGGAAAGGATGGATTTGTAGTTGTTTGATCTGTGTCCTCTTTCACTCTTCAGGCAGGACAACCCTCTCACATATGATTTGTGAGTAGTTCTCGTGCACTGCTTTTGAGTTCCAGGGCACTGTGATACAGTGCCAAGTTAAAAGACAGAAACTGTCATGTGCTGCTTGCCAGGAGACCTTGAGGAAGCTTCTTGCCATAATGCTAGGTGCGTTGTGCAGTCCTTACTTTGCGCTTTCTCTTCTGGTGTGATTCACTTCTTTTGAGTTTAATGTTTCTAATAATCACATGGGCTGGGGATCTACATTTGATCCAGTGTGTTTGTTTTCTGGAAATGCCTCTGGTGATAAACGTGCGTAAGGTGCTTGGGAGCCCTACCAACCATGGCCCACATATTCTCAGCTTGAGGCTAGCTGGATTTTTTAAATCCTTAAAGAAGTAACTTCCTGACAAATAACTGCCATTGTTTTAAGTACTGTGAAGTGTGATCGAGCTTGTATCAGAAGCTTGGTGAGCTCTATACTGTTTTCTGCTTTTCTGCTCCTTCTGTTACAGAGTGAAAATCAATACCTCAATACCAACTCTCTACATAAATTCCATCTCTGTGTCCTAAAATATGACTTTCCTGTTAATGGGAGCTTATGCTCACACTACATATATTTGATTAGATTAGGTTATGAAGTCCAGATACACATCAGTACTATGTCCTCTATGCAGACTAGTTGAGAGAGCTGCCTGCTACCGCTGAAATATGATGGCTTTGGTGTGAACTCAGTTTTGGCTCACGTAAACATAAAAGCAAAATACCTCAGGAGTCCCTCTTTGCAATAAATAGCCCTTTAGGAAAGGAAGTCTCTAACGTACACGTACGTATTTTAGGTTGTTGTAAAGTAGAGGTGTGTTTATTAAATGGGACTTTTTGTATAGTCGGCTGGACTATTACCCAGGTAGAGACTGAGCCATTTTTGTGTTAGATTTGAGTGTCTTGTCATACTAGTATTCTCTTAACACACGAGCACATCTATAGATAGCCTCACTTTAGTGTGACTCAACAATAAAAAAAATCTTGCCGTGCTAAAAGCATAGGAACTTAATGCTGAACCTTCATGTGAAGTTGGAAACAAAGGTTGTAACATAAAATGTTTTCTGTTTGTAAAAACATGAGTTTATTCAAGGACAAACTGACCACAAGATTACTGACAATTGCCAGTCACAATTACAACTTTACTGGTTAATACACTGGGCAGATTCTTCACCTCTGTAAACTGTTCTAGCCCCAAGAAAGGTCAAAAAAAGACAAATTTACATTCAGCTGCAGATCTGACCCACTGTTTATTCAAGTGAATGCACCTCGTTCTTTTATTAGCCATCAACTTTTGTCTTTGTCTAGTAATACCTCAACCTTAATGTTTCTATCTGGCTGTTGAGAATTGGCTAAGTTTTGATGCTGTAGATTAGAACTGAATCCTGGTCAAAAATCAAGTCTTTAATTTTTAACTTTGGTTAGCATGCTTCTTTAATGTATAAGCAATGTGGCTGTTCATTCTAAGTTGTACCATTAGTGGCTTTTCTGATTGCTTGCTTAACAGCAAAAACAAGACACTAGCACATACTTCCCAAACTGGATTTTGAATTAACACCAGAGTTCAGTAAACAAGTGCATGGCCCATGCTTTTTTTTTTTTTTTTTTTTTTTTTTTTTTAATTTTAAACCTACAGAGATATAGTTTGTATCCTCTTAAACCCGAAATAATATCCAGATCCATTAAAAATCCATGGATCTAGTTCAGTCAGAGAGCAATCCATTGACTTTTTAGATGAGAGGAAGCCAAGAGGGAGAGATCATTACAATGATATAGGTAGTTTTGGATGTAGTTGTGGGATATCCTTGAGGTGTTTGCTCTTGCAGCTCAGTCTCTCTGAAGTACCGTTTGTTGGTGTCCTATAGGCCTTGCAGGATGGTGTCCTATAGGCCTTTTGGTTAAGTGATATGATGCCATAGGAAAGAAAGAAGGGGAAATTTTAAATGAAATCAACTGAGGAAGACAGCACTGTCCTGTGCTGGTCATTACTGACTGTCATTCTTCGATAATGAGGCATCTGGGCTGATTTTTTCATTTGCCTTCTACTGTCTCAGCATAGAGCTTCCCACCGTTACTGACAATCTCATTTCATTCCTGCTAGAGAATTCCTCTGCTCACCACTCTCGGGGAGATACATGCTTATAGAAAGTTTAATGCTGAATGAGGTGTAAGTGTGCTTGCCTGATTCCAGCTACGTGAAAGTGAGGCAGAACAGCCGCCCTGAGCTTGTTTTCAGGTGACCATCATCACCCAACAGGAGAGTGTGTGCTGCTCCCAAATGGGCTGCAGCTCCCAAGCTCTGTCTGCCAGTACCATTCCCCTTCTAATTAAGTATGGTTTATCTGTGTGTTGGCTTTTCAGGCACCCATCTGTACTGGGTGGATCTGCCTGCTCCCCTCTGAGGATCCCGTCCTTTCCTCCCCACTGGCGTTGTTGGGGGATTAAAGCAGCAGCGGCCCCATACACAAACGCAGCTGGTTCCGTTTGGTCAGCCTGAGCCTTGCTGTGAAACCACGACAAGAATTCCAGTAAGTTGGCAACACTGAAACACAAAGAAAACAACAATAGGGAAAGTCCTTCCGTGCAGAAAGGAATGTTTCAAGCACTGTTCTCCTACAGTGAAAGGAGAGAGGGTAGGAGGGAGGAGAGAGATTTGAAGAGGGCAGGTTTCCCCCCTCCTCCCCCGGCAGCTCTGGATCTTGTGATGGAGAGATCTTATCCTCTCTTTGTGATTCAGAGGTGCCAGGAAGCTAATTGAATATTCTGATCTGCCCCCAGTGTTTCTTGTGGCTTGACCCCGGTGCTGTGTCGTACCACTACACCAAACAGCCCTGAACCTGCATAAATCACAACCTTGCAAAAGCCTACACTCTACATTCCCCCCCCCCCCCCCCCCCCCCCCCCCCCCCCCCTTCCTAGCTTGATAGATAGAAAACCTTTGCGGAAAGGTTTAGGGGGGATTAGTGTCCTATAAGACCTAGAAAAAAATCTCTACCTGGTAATAAACAACAATACATTCCTTCAGAAGTTTTTCAAGATTAATGCAAGCATCTCCACCCACTACTAAAAACTGCAGTCCTTTGCAAAAGAAGGAAATGTTAATGCTAGGAAGTATCTGTTAAATTCTATCACCCATGTCAGCAAACAACCATGGCGAAGTAATGAACACAGTATGAAAATAACAGAAATAATATGTGGGATTTTTAAAGGTGGTGATGTTAAAATAATCTGTCAAAGTTTCTTGCAAGATGAATAGACCCATTTTGCTCCCATAATGTGTATACACTATATATATATATTTATATGTTGTTTGCATAAACATGTATGTGTGAATATATGCATAGAAAGGAACAACTTGACATAGTTTTCTACATGGTAAATAATTTCTGGGCAATACCCAAAAAAAAAAAAAATCTAGCTTTGCCCAGTTTATGCATGATACTTCTGATCCTGCAGGCAAAGCCTCCAAAATGCTTGTCCTTTTCCCAGCACTGCAGTATCAAGGTGTCTTTGTCTGTGACGGTAAGCACTGTTCTACCCATGTTAATAGGTGTGTGATTCCTGAAATGGCAACAATACCTGAAACACAGACAGATATTTCCCATATATACTACTAGAAGGTTAGAATTAGAGTAAGGTGTCTTCCTTTGCTGTCAAGGCCAAAGCACTTTTATGAAACTGATTGTGTCTCCTGAGAAAATGCAGAAGTAAATTTCATCTCAACAATTTTCCTATGGCAGTATTTCTGGAAGGAATACCAAAAAAAAAAAAAAAAAAAGTTGAAACCTTTATCCTACTGCTCAAAAAAAATGTTTTTTTTTTTTGTTTTGTTTTTTTTTTTTTGAATTATTTGCAAGGCTTAGTTGTCAAAAGCACTTTCTTGCTTGGAGCTTGCCTTTGGGAGCTGTTTCGTTTGCAGTTTGAAATGCCCCTGATCCGCTTGAAGTACAGAGCATGGTGCAAAGAGGCTCGCGTAAAATCGTTGAAGTGCAGGGGCTTGGAGGCTCCTCGCCTGTCCTGCGGAGGGTAGGAGGGGCAGAGCAGCCGCTGGCTGCAGGGCCTGGAGCGCTGCCTGATTCCCTCATGCTAGTTCCGGGGCCGCTGGGTATAAAGAGCTTTATGCAATGTCTGGAGGGTGGGAGTTTATAGAAAACGCGATGTCTCAACAGGCGAACGCGCCTTTCTTCTGCAACTAGCGGGAGAAGGAAAAGATACCAGGCTCCTTGTGGTGCTGCTAGGCAGATCAGCATCCCGGAGTTGAGCAGCAGGTTTCTGAAGGAGCTGGAACCTCCCAGCCCAGATGGGACCTCGCCATCGGATGGATGGAAGAGGAGCAACTGCTTGCAAAGTGCTTATATTACTCACTGCATGCATAATGCAGGCTAGTTGCCAAGGTAAGCACTATGCTCCAACCTTTCCTGAATGGGACCAGCTCACACCATGAGAGGCACATTTCTGTCCTGGGGACCTATATGAGAGAAAACTAAAGTAGCTGAAGTAGAGGGTTAATAGGGGAGTTGATTTAAGGAAAGAAATGTTGGTTCCTTCCAGGAGCCATTTGATGAGGTTGATTTCTGTTGAGGACAAGGAAGCAGTGCCTTTTAAAAAGATGCAAAACCTCCCCCGAGTCTTTAGATTCACTTTATCTTGGTTTTAAATTATCGCAGGATATGTATAATATTTTTTTTCTAATGCACAGGACAGCAGGACATAAATGTTAAATTTGGAAGGGCAACTTAGATTTTGCAACTCCATGGTCTAAAATCACAGATAGTTTTTACAGAGATAAGTGGGCAGCTTTCCCCATGGTAAGTACTGCTTTCCTCTCTGGGTAAGGTGCCCTGCAAAATGATCACTGCAGAGTGTTTCACTTTTCCTATTGCTTTCTGGGGTCCTTGTACCCTTCTTTCTACTGAAGTGCGTGTGTATTTTTGCAGCTTGGGATTCACCTGTGTTCCAAGAGCAAGTTTGATAACTGCTAAAATTCTGTCTGTTCTATGTTTTTAACTAGGTGTGCGCAGGCTACAGCGTTCGCCTGTAGGCAGCTGTCTGTAGGGGGACGCTGCGGACAGGTTTGCGTACGTGTTGGATGCGCAGTCCTTTGCAGAGGCTCTAAGAAAGAAGCAGATGCTTAGCCTGGAGCACAATAAGCTTCCCTCCCTCGTCTCAGACACAGATTTGAAGTTGAGAGAGGGAGAACTTTTTCTTTGGGCTTTGCTGTTGCTAGGCGACGTGTGGAGCATGTGACTGCGGAGCGGCCGGCTCTGCTGCCTCCTCCGGGCTAATCTGGCTCCTGGGGATGGAGCAGCTCTGTCTCCAGTCCCTCTCCCTGGCCTAGCAGTGCAGCCCGTCGCCCGTCTTTGCACAAATTAATTGCCCCGAGGTGATCGAGCAACCTTCCTTTTGGAATAAGAGTGACTGAAGCACATTTCCTGGGCCCTGTGGACTGACCCAGCAGCCCTGCTGATGGGGTGTGTGTGTGTCTATTACGTGTGTGTTCAAATTGTTAATCTGCTTTCTTTGCTCAACTCTTAGTTTAAGCTCCTTAGACAGAATCAAGTAAGTAATTATACAGCAACTGCTGCTAGCAGCTCCCACTTCTGAGCAGGGAAACAGGAGATAGCTAATGTGTAGCAGGAGCCCTGCAAAAGCTCTAGCCAGGGAGGTCACACTGGGCAGAGAGTTAATCCTATGCACTGTTATTTTATATTGGATTGAATGGAAGCTACAGTACTGTTTTAAAAGTACTAACTATTTTGGACACATTCAAAACACATGACAGGATAAGGGGAAGAAAATCTAAACTAGAATCTGCAGGCAGTGGAAGCACAAAACTTCACATCTGTTGGCTTTCTCCCCACCTCTTTCCCCTGTCTCCCATCCCCTTCGTAGTAGAATAACTGTGGTAATGAAACAGTATAGTTTTAGTAATGGAGAAACTGATATTAGTGAAATCACTGAATAGGAAACTTGGCCACACTCTGATTGTTATATTGAAATATTTGGTGTCTTTGCGTTTTGACTGCTTGAATCTTGAGATCATATTTGACTAGTTTCCTTGTCTTTCTCTCCCAAAAGCAATGAAAAAACTCTTGAAATTAAATCTGTGTCAAAAGGAAAATGAGGAAAAATGTATTATCTTTTCTAACTCATTATTTTTAAAACTGTTCCCATTGTGTGTTTGAGCATCTGAGGTCAACGGTACCTGAGCATTGCAGTATAAGCTGGATATTTCTGGAAGTACTCTGCCTCACCCGAGCACTTGCTCAAATGCTAGTATGATTGCTGTGTTACTTATCTAACCCCAAATTTACTGGATTTAAACTTACTATTTAAAAAATGGGTAAAAATACTGGTTCTTGTAACCAACAGTAATGCAGGGCCTGGTTCTGCAACTTTTGTTCTTTATGTCTTGTTGCCTGCATGGTAACTGTTATCAGAAAAGATTGCAAGGGGAATCCAGAAAGCTACCTAATCAAGTGTCGTGTCAAGAAGGCATTGCAGGCCTAACATTAATGTTTGTTAGAGGAATCTCAAGGCTTTCACACTAAAACGTGGCTATAAAGCTTGAGCACTGGATGGATGTTGTACCCTCAGCAGTTCTGCAGAGGGTAAATGAGATCAATAGGACAACTTTGCAGTTGAACAATGAGTTCTTTGGTGTTCTGCAAAGCTTACCAGGTCTGCATACTCTTGCACTGCTCCACACAGCATCTGTTATCGGGCCCACTTTATCTAACATGGAAGGCCTGCTTCGCTGTTTGTGATGAGGCCATAGTACCTGGGTGTGTTTGAAGTTTCTCTGTTCTTAATGGATCCGTGCCAGAGGAGCTGGCATTCACAGAAACTGCGGGGTTTTTTTACCTTTTTTTTTTCTGAGAAGGAATCGTTCTATTTAGACACAATATACTTTATGCATTCTTTATAAATATACTTTGTTTAATATTTCTATAATCTGTTTTTTTCAGATCACTTGAAAGAGAGATTGCTCCAGTTTTGCATTTTGGTGCCCCTTAGGTTCCTAGTGATCTACTTTCAATAGAGATGATGTAAATCTTGCAGGAAACAAATGATTAGTATTAAAATAATACTAATTATTTCATAAATCATTGCTTTGATAATTTTTGTTACCAATTAAATTAAACTAATACAAGCTACAAAATACTTCCAGTATCACTTTTTTAAAGCTTTCACATACTTAAAATGGCTTTTGGTTTTGCTACAATTAATTGCAAAGTTCTTATTTTGGTAGGGCCAGGGCTTTCTTCTACTGAGTACTTTGCAACAACATTTAAATTGACTTTTTTTTTCCTCCTGTTTCTAGTGGATGCTTTTGAGAGTCTTTTTATTTCTTTAGTGTTCTTCATGTACAATATCAAACTAGATAAGTGCTTTGGTGTAAATTATGTGCCATCAATCGTAGTTGTATATTTTCCATGTTGATATATTATAATTTTGCTCTAAACCGCCAACCTTTGGGAAAAGCAGCTGGAAATGTAAGCATTTCTGTTGATCCTTTTTCTCATTATTTACATGGTTATTTATTGTATGCTGCATTGAGTTAAGAGGGCAGAGGATGACAACTCAGTTGATTTCTGATATCTATTTTATTTTTTCTTTTCTACTAACTCATAGTCTACCGACTTTAATGTTTCTGTCATGGTCACTAGACTTTTTTAAATGATTTTGTAAAATTATTTTTAAAGGAAACAGATTCATCCATTCAGTGCACATCTTGGTGAAGCATGATTTGAACAGAAAGCTTGCTGTAACACCAAAATAGTTATTTCAAATTTGAATTGTATTTTAAATTTCTCCAATGATAAGCCATCAGTTTAAAGCCAACTGAAGGTTATAGGGCTAAAATTTGTTACCTTTAAAACATCTCTGTTACTCTCTGGAAATGAATGATATTCTAAGACTGAATCTATCTAGTGTGAGGAGGTCCTGTCCATCTCACAGGTCACAACAAATGTTTGGATGATCTGAGGTCAGTGAATGGAAAGATGGTCAGTCCAAATAGAGAAGAGCTGCAGCAAGTATTATTCTTTCCAAACTATTATCTTTCCAAATTGTCATGGAGAAATAGACATTTCCACTAAATACTGCAATAGTGAGATCTTCAAATTAATAATCAATGCTTTTTTTTTTCACTTTTCACTTTTTTTATTGTCACTCATGTATAGTGATGTTGAAGGCCAGAGACAGTGCAGAGCCTGTACTCCCTCGTACAAAGCTGTATGTGTTGAAATGACTGTGAGCCTTGTCCAAAGGATTGTGCCCCTGCCAGGTCCCACTATTTGAGGACCTTGAGGGTATCCAATGGACAGAGGATTTGGGATTAATGAAAGGGGAGAAGAGAAAGTAAGAGAGTAAGAGTATAACCAGTGCAGTCCTTGCTGACAGCCTAGCATACACTGCCCACAGCCTATGGGCTGGAGGACTGTCGTGATCCTGCACTTTTCCTGGCTTCCTTTGGTAATGTGCTCAGACAACATCAGGAGCAGGACTGCTATTCAGTGTCTCTCTGCCTGGTTCTAAACTTGCTTTTTTCCTGAGGACTTGAGAATTAAGAATAGCTATCAGTGAAACATATCTGATGTTTTAATGAAGAAAAATGATATTTTCATGAAGTGTTACCCCTTCAGAATAAGATTGTTTTTGATGCACAGCCATCTTTTAGTACATCTCTTGCATTTTCTTAATAATTTACTCTTTTTGTGTTGTTAAGCAAAGCACATCAGGAATTTGCTAAGTAATCAGCTAAAGTGAAGTGTGGGACATGCCCCAATATTTTAGTTAAAAATTGAAAGTAGTAATTAGATGAGATATGCTTAAATTTAGGTCCCTTGCCACCTGCTAGAATTACAGTAAATAATTAAGCTACAGGAGTGAAGACAAACAGAGACACAGTATCTAAGATTTCAGCTAAGATAAATGTGTGATATATACAATGCTTCTATTTCCTTGTAAGATAACCCAAAAACCTTCTTTCATATATTGAGCTGATTGGAAATCTGAGCAATGAAATCCAGCTGTAATCCAGATTTACTTTGCATGTGTTTTGCAGGAAATGAGCAAAGATTCATTTGGGGGAAAGGTAGAATGCGGTTTCATTAAAGCCTTTTAATTCTCTTCCTTTTAGGCTTTCTGGATTGACATGAAATCAGTCACAGTATTCTGAGCCTCTCCCACACTGTGTGCTTTCTTGCACTGTTGGTTATTGCCAGATCAAAGCCCGCTGGTGTTTGTTTTTACTTTCTGATTCTTTTAGGAGCAAACCTGGCAGTTTTCTCTCAAGGTTTTCCTTTTAAGTGAATATTTTTTGTTTAATTGAGCAATAAGCAGGCACATTTTGGGAAGCTTCTTTTATCTTTTATTGGATAAAATGCCATTCAATTTTCTTACTAAATCTATTTTAGATCTGACTCTTCAGAAAAAAAAAAAAAAAAAAACATGTAAGTTGGGATCACATTACAGGACCTCATTCGAAGTAGGCATTTGTAATTGTTTCTCGTTTTTTAGAGTTCTGCTCAAGAAATTCTGGAACAATATAACACTTTGGTAGTTTTAAAAGGCAATTACTCTAGTTTCTAGAGGGTATTGTTGAAAAACATGGAAGGTCTAATTAATGACATCTATGTAAGAAAAGTCAGATGCTGGGGTTAATTAGCTGTAATAATCAGATACCTTAAATGTGTTAGCTTCACTTAGCTTCTTTTTAATAGTTTATATTAAAACTGGCAAATACGAGTTAATGTTCTTTTTCAGATTACTTAAAACTGAGTTTTTCACAAAATTTAATAATTATACTTTGTTCTTAAAGATACTGTGAACCATTTCCACTTGAAGACGGAGCCTCAGTCTAGCCAGTGCAACTGCACTAATTTCAGAGAAATTGCTTCTGAGTATGTTGACCTTAGCAAAAGAAAGATAGGATTCAGTCAGTGAAGTGAGGAGTAAACATGGCTTTTTGTAGCTTATCATTGTTGGAAATGTGGTTTGAAGTCCACCTTCTTTATTTTATTAACTGCTTTTTGCTCCCTTAACTCAGCACATTTTTAGAAGAGTTTAAGAAAGCAAAGTTTAATGAGTAAGCTTGAAAATGTTTAATGGAATGGATGGCCCTTAGTGAATCCCCTAAGCTTTTACTGACAGTTTCTAGCCTTTTAATGTTTTCTTTGTTTTGCAATGCTTAAAGTGGATTAGAGATCTAAAGGTCATTGTTATAAGTTTTGGTTTCCGTTACTGAAATGTCATATAAGAGGTAACTGAAATTTTACTATATGATTGTTATCTTTTATGATTTTGACAAGAATAAATTATCTTTGTTTTACACTGAAGGAGCCAGAGCCTCAGCAGAAGGGCACTGTTTGTAGCAGTGCCATGTCTGATCAGTTATGTTATTGTACAAGTAGATCCTGACACCGTACCAATCTGCACAGAGCTGAAGAATGGGAGTCCTTTCCCATGCGGAATCCCATATGGTGCACGCATGGGTGGATCAGGGAGTACTGGAGGATTAATTGCCCCTTTTTTTTTTTATAAGAAGGTTGACATGGTAAACAAGATATCTCAGGAGTTGGTATGTTTATATATAATGCTCAGGTAGTAGTTTTCATCTCCTGAAGCCATTATGCACTTCAAGTCAAATAAACATACCGTGGAAGGCATAGTTCAGTTTGGTGAAGCTTAGGGCATCCTACACAGACAAATAACCCTCCCTGAGTTTGCCCAGGTGGAGGATGTTTTCTGTGTAAAGTTCATGTCAGTCAACAGCAGTGGGAACTTGCGTTTAGGTCTGCCCAAGCCCTTGCTGCTGTCAGTGCTGTGTTCCTCCTGCTATTTGCTTTGTGTTAGTGACACTGCTCGCCAGAACTCTCAGTAAGCTGCCTTTGCTCACAGACCTGGTGGAAAACAAAGCCAGGCCTAGAGATTTGGGTAGGCTCCTGGTGGCTTGGCAGCACCCGGAAGGGTCCAACAATCAGAGTTTGTATGGGCAGACAGCCTCAGCACCAAGTGGGAGAAAGGGAATTTGGAAAGAGGGAGAGAGAGAAACTTTTTTTTTTTTTTTTTCTTTCCCCTGTGATGGTAACTGAATTGGCTCAGCTGCCATTGCCATCACTGTTTAAAGCTGCCTTTAAGCACATATTGAAGATGTTTGGCTAGTATGCTGCTTAAGAGTCACCTGCTCGGAGCTATCACGAGCCCCTGTTAGCACTGCTGGCAAACCTTTGCAAAGGTTGTTTCGTGTAACCAGCTGGCTTGACTCGAATGGCACTGCTCATGTGTTCAGTTTGAGCAAGCTGGTAGGGCTGTGCTCAACCTGCAATACAATAAGTGAGTTGGACCATAACCAGGAACTTGGAGTACTGCGGCATGTTTTATAGTCTTTTTATTGGCTTTACTAATAAAAACAAACAATTTTAACTGCTGAGAGGCATAATAGCTTTTTTAAGCTATTACCACTTAAAGCTAATGAGCTACTAATGCATCTGAAAGGAGTGACAGAGCTTCTGGTGTTTTCTGTATGATACCATTAGTATGACACTGTTTTTATGAGTTTTGCAGTTTTTGATTATTCTCTTACCAGGTCAGCCGAAGAATGCACTTTAAAGTCTGACCCGACATATGGAAAATGAGCAGTAGTTCCTAATATTATGTAAATGTACTAAAAACTAAAAAAAACCTTTTTATTGCCAGTGCAGTATGTGAAAGATATTTACTAGAGTGATTTACTAGGAACTGGGTCTGCTTCAGTTAATCTGGGCCTTGACTAATTTCGATTGGCTGAATCACTAGGGAGCCTTAGTTGCAGACTCAGTCCTTCCGTGTCGTTCTGCTCAGGCAGGGGGACCATCTGTTTTAGTGGGACTTTGGCCTGGTAAAGAGGGCAGCGGTGACAATCCGCTTTTGGTGGCATTTGCCAAAGAAGTGATAGCCGGTTGTGGAATTTGTATTATAACTGTGGCTATCAGTGTCAAAAAACCTAACAGTTAGAGCATTTTTGTGATAGTTTTGCAGGTTTTGACTTTTCTCTATCAAAGCAAAACTGAAAAACTCAAGAGTCTTTTAGAAATGTTCAAGGAGAAAAGATACTGAAGGACAAATAATTACATTCAGTGAAGTAAAAATCAGCATAATTTAAAGTAAGCAGTAAAAACTCCAGCCTAAATAAGATACTTGATTCATTCTAACATATTACTGCTTATTAGGTAACATAAACTTCCTCTCTGTTGTTATTAGGTAACATAAACTTCCTCTCTGTTGTTATTTTACTTTCCAGAAGAAAAGAGGCTCTGGCAATTGATTGCTATTTTTTATATATCCAGTAATTTTTGACTTGTTGGTCCATATAAACTTTTATGATAGCAAAAAATCTATCTCATAGAAATTTCATAAATTTCATTAGGTAGTGGAGAAACATATGCAAGTTATTCCCCCATCAAGGGAAATAAGGACAAAGTCTGATTATTGCACATTGCACATGAGTACTGGCACTCTGGCTTTGATATCCCGTATGTAACTGGCCAGCACGTAACGGGGGAGCCTCTGAGCCTCTGCTTTGTCCATGTACTCTGGACTATTCTGGTGCTCCCAACAACGTGTGACGTGAGGCAGAGCAGAGACCCGTCCTGCCTGCTGTCCTTCTCTGTGCCTGGAGAGGAGCTTGGTGTAGCCAGCATCATCCAAGGTATTACATTAAATATTAGGGCTGTTTTCCTCCTCTTCTGGTGATTTCACCATCAATTTATATGCTGCATAGCACTTGTTAGGCAGTAATACTCAAAAGAGAGAGAAAAAGTTTGTTTGCTTCCATGGTAACACACTGGATTGGTAGGCTCTCACTGAGAGTAATTTCTGTCTCTGCAGTGACTCACCTGCTTTCTGCAGAGCATAACTGACTTGAATGCAGCTCCCATCTCACCAGCTTACTGAAAAAGTGATTCTGTTTGCTAGTGCATCTGGCACACATGGTTATGTACCACATGGGTCGTCACTAAGTTGTTCAGGCACTTTTTTTTTTCCTTTTTTTTCGTTTTCCACACTTTATATAATTGTAAATACTTCCAACTCTTGAAAACTTACGTGAAGGGAGGAGTATGGCATGTTCAATATAAGGTTTATTTGCTTTATCATTAGAAAGGAATATCACCTTTCTATTATAATTAGCCCTAGCTTAAAAGGGTTATTTCTTATTCTCCCC
>JAVCKT010024260.1:0-24341 GCA_032273925.1 Rhynchotus rufescens
GGGACTGCGGGCCTGCGCGCGGGGCGGGGCCGGGGTCTGGGGCTCCGGGACTGCGGCGCTCCGCGCCCGGCGGCCCCGCGCCACCAGCCCGCCCCGTCCCGCAGTGCGCGCAGGCCGACGACTGGCGCGCGGCCCGGAGCATCTACGACTTCCACGCGCAGGACATCGACGGCGCCCCGGTGTCCCTGGAGCGGTACCGGTAGGAGCGGGGCGGGGCGGGGCGGGGGCGGCGCCGTCCCGGGGCTCGCGCCACAACCGCCCTCCTCGCAGGGGCTTCGTCTGCATCATCACCAACGTGGCCTCCAAGTGAGGCAAGACCGACGTAAACTACACTCAGCTTGTCGACCTGTACGCCAGATACGCTGAGAAGGGTTTACGCATCCTGGCCTTCCCCTGCAACCAGTTTGGAAAACAGGTACCGGCGGCGCCGGGGGTCGCGGGACGCCCCGCGGAGCGGCCGCGGCTCCAGCCCCGCGTGGTGCCGCCCGCAGGAGCCCGGCGACAACGCGCAGATCAAGGCGTTTGCCGAGAAGTACGGGGTGAAGTTCGACATGTTCAGCAAGGTGGACGTCAACGGGGAGCACGCGCTCCCGCTGTGGACGTGGATGAAGGCGCAGCCCGCGGGAAAGGGCACCCTGGGCAAGTGAGTGGGGGCACCGCCAGCCGGGGACACCCTGCGGGGGGAGGACAGGGAGAATTCTTCCATCACACACTCACTTGTGCCTTTTTTTTGTCCCTTTTAGCGCAATAAAATGGAACTTCACCAAGGTAGGATAGAGCTGCTTTCTGCTGGGCTCTGGTGCCAGCCGCTCCGAGCGGAGCCCCGGCCTCACCCGGCTGCTCTTTCGCTTCTGCAGTTTCTTATCGACCGCGAGGGCCAAGTCGTGAAGAGATACAGTCCTATGGAGGATCCCTACGTGAGTCCTTGGGGTGGCTCCTGCGGCCCTGGAGAGGGGAGCGCGATGGTGCCGGCTGGGGAGCCGTGTGCAGAGGAGGCCGCCGGGCGCTTCCCTCCCCCAGCCTTGTCCCGGGAGGCGGCGGGCAGGGAGACGCGGCACCGAGGGCAGCCTGCACTGGGCGGCTGCCTTTGGGGACGGCCCCGAGCTCGCTGTGACGCTGCCTCTCCCGCCAGGTGATCGAGAAGGACCTGCCCAAGTACCTGTAGCGCCGCCCGCGCTGCCCCGGCCCCGGCTCCCGCGCTCCTCCCCAGCCCCCATGACGGTCTGTCTTTAAGCCAGCTCGCTGGTGAGGCAAACCTGAAGATTTGGCGTGCACCGGCTGGAGGAGGCGCCCGGGCTCCCGGCCCCTGCCGGGCAGCTCCACAGGCACAAAGCAGCAGCTGACCTCCCCTTGCAATAAAGTTGTGGGAAAGGCCCGAGCGTGTCCGTGTGGTGCGGCCGTGCCGGGGATGGGGATGGGCTGCTCTCCGGGGCTGCACGCAGGCTCTGCAGGGCAGCTAAGCCCTTACGCAAGTCCTGCCTTGGCTCCCTGCGCTGAGCCAGGCAGGGATAATCCTCATTAGTGCTGAGGGGGGAATTACACAAATCCTGGGTCAGCTGCAGCAGGAGAGGGGCTCGAACCCATGGGAAAAGGCAAAACAAGGTGAGGGAATGGGGGTAGCTGCGTGCACCCCCCACCACGGGATCCCTCTTCCTCAAGGGCCAGCAGGAAGGCTACAGGACTGGGCGGTTTCTCTCTGCTGGACTGAGATGGGGATGGGCTGAGCAGGATCAGAGGCAACAGAAAATAACCCTGGGCCCTCCCGAACCTGCCCGTGACCCTCGTGCAGCCGCGGGGCCCGGCCGGGCGGCCAGGGGCCTGTTCGGGCACGGTGCGAACCGGGGCCAGAAGGGTTTAATGGGAAAGGAAAACGCGCGGCCGCCCTCGAACCAAAACAGCCTCCCGGCCCCTGCAGCAGCCCCGCGGTGTCCGGGCGAGTCCTGCACAACGAGACCCAGTCCCAGGACGGGGAGACGGCACCGCAGGAGAGGAGCAGCCCCCGTCCCTGCCCCAGCAGGGAGCCAGGCATGGGGCTCATCCCGCCTGGCGCAGGGCCGCCCTGGCAGCGCCCACGTTGCGCAAGGGGCCGCGCAGGGAGGGAGTCGCTGCGACTCCAGGAGCAGCCCCGGCTCCCGGCGGGACGACGAGGGCGGCGCCGGGAGCCGCGGAGCAGCAGCTGCTCCCGCCGCGGGACCCGCGCGGACGCGCAGCGGCGACGCGCACAAAGCCTGCAGCCGCTTCCTTTCCGTTTTTACTGAGCACAGTGAAAAATTGTCCTTCTGAGGCAAGTAGAAAATTTAGGAATTATTAGTCAAAAGCACATATTCTAAAAAAAAAATCTCTTTACATATATACATTTCACTTAATTATAAATACACATAGAAAAACAAAGGCAAACATCAAGCGGATTAAAAAGTGCTAACAAAAAGTTTTAAGGGGGAAAAAAGGATTCATTTAAAAATACATACAATCAGTAGGACAAATGCATAATAATTTAGTTAAAAGGTATTGTTACATATTATTAACCCTGACAAAAACACAGGATCGGGGCAGGGAAGAGTTTCCTTGAAGGTGCTCTGTCTTTCCAGAGGTCAGGGCGGGGGAATTGCATATATTTTAATAGTAACATCAAAGCCACCCTAGAAGACAGCAGGTAACGGTGCTCCGGGCTCCCTCCGGAGAGGTGCCGGGAGCGGGAATACCTCGGTGCGATTCCTGAGTTGAGGCCTCTTTGAAATGGGGTTTCTTGGCGTCTCTTTTCTCTCTTGCCGCTGAGAATCCAGCGAGCGCCAAGCGAAGGAACCGGGATGGGGCGAAGCCGGAGCCACGGGGCCCCTCCGGGTTCCCTCTGGGTCATCCATGAGCATGGAGGGCTGGGAAGCATCTTAAATAGGAGCTCGGGAAGGGGGAGCCCTGCCCAGGACTCGGGACAGGCTCTGGTGGCCCCACTGGAGCAGGGGGATCTTTGGCGTTTGCTTGAGGTAACCGGGGGCTGCCCGGGCACAGGTACCGGCCCCGGGGAGGGGGACGGAGAGAAGCCCCCGAAGCGAGGGCCAGGTCCCAGGCTGGGCCCCCTCCCCAAGGAAGGGCTGGGACGGCAGGGCAGTCTCAGGTTGTTCCCTAGAAAATATCCCAGCGCTGCGTCCAGGGAATGCAGCAAAGGAACCTCCCCGGGCCCTGCCGGGCACTCCTGAGCCAGTGCTGGGGAAGGCGATGGAGAGCGGCAGCCCCGTCGCTCCGGGCCCTGCGGAGCGGCCCGTGCTCCCCGGGAGCCGCGGCTGTGCTGGCAGCAGAACTGCTTGCCAGGACCTCGTCCCACCGAGGACAACAGCGGGCGGCCTGGATCGCCACGACCCAGACGGACCCGGCTCCGTGTCCCTGGCCCAGCCAAGGACAAGCCGCGAACAGGAGGACTAGTGACAAGGCCACGCAGAAGGACGCGGCAGCTCGTCAGGAAGACCTTAGCCAGAGACAACGTGGGGCTGTGGGGCTGGACAGGGCTACGGGACGGGCCGAGGGGCCCCAGGAAATGCTGCACGTGGTCCCGGCAGTGCTGAGCTCCCCGCTCAACCCTGGCAGCTCCGGCTCCGTTTCATTAATGGGGCTGCTCCCCCTGCATGACGCAGAGCAGCTCCGCCGCTCCCGGCTGCTCCGGGACGTTCCTACCTGCCCCTGCACCTCCTTGGCACTCCGCTCGGCAGAGCGCGGGTTGGGAGCGGGATGGCAGCAGCCCCGGCTCGGCGCGGAGCAGACTGGGCTCTCATTTCACCCACCCCTTCAATAACCACCTGGGGCACCGGCAGCTGCTGCGGCGCTCAGCGCTCGAGCGCTGGGACGGGACAATCCGGCCCGGAACACTCAGTAGTCTACAGGGCACAAGCAGGAGAGGAGGGCAGCTCCCTCGGCCCCACGGAGCACTGACCTTGGAGCGGGATTTGGACACAGCAGGGACCATGAGTCCAAACCAGCCGAGATCGGCAGCACTCGGCTCCTCCCAAGCGTAGGGTACGTACAAATCTACACATGCCTGACTGTATATTAGATATATAAATAAACTTTGCTTTAAGGAACTATAGTTTTTTGCTCTCTTCTCCCCTCCAAAACACAAGTGGATCAATGCACACCAGTAGAAAAGCCAGTGCTCCCTGTGCTCTCTCTGCACCAAAGGATATAACCGGATGCACAGCGCTGAGCAGGGCCGGGCTGCCCCGCGGGCTCGGCCGCGTTCAGAAGTCAGAGAAGGGCCCACTGAAGTGGATCACGCTCTGGCGCTCCTGGGGCGCCACGTTCAACGTCCTCAGCATCTCCTCCAGCACCTCCCTGAAGTTGATGTTGCCGTTCTGCGGGAGCAGGTCGTCCGGCGGCGGCGGCGCCGCGTTCGACTTGGACCAAGAGGAGGGATTGGGGGGTTCGTGGGAGGGGGGGGGCGCTACGCTTGCTCTGCTTGCCGGTGCAATCGCAGGATGGGGGGGTCTCAAAAAGCACCTGGCACAGCCTACACAGCCGACCCTGCTCCCAGCTTGGAGCTCCCAAGCTTGGGGAGCTCGCAGCTCGGGAGCAGGGAGGCGGCAGTCGCAGCCCTCGTGCCCCGCTTGGTGCCCAGCTCCTCTGCAGGTGGCTCCACTGCTGCCCAAGGTGCAGATTTGCCCCAAAGGAGCGAACCCCAAACACCAGCACACACTGTGAGGAGCAGCCCCTGCTCTCTGGCATCTTCCCCTTCTCTTTGCAGATTAATTCTGCCAGTGCCCACAGCTCTGTTTGCTCTGGCACCTGCCATTGCAGGCAGAGACATCAGCAAGCAGAGGTCTAACTACGTGGCTTGCAGGCACTACAGGGAAGCCGGACACCTAATGACTGCTAATATTTCATTGCAGGCACAAAAATGAAGCAGGGCAATTATTCACCAGCGCTAAATTGCACCCTCAGAGTCAAAGACCGTGTCCAGACTTGGCTGGAGAAAAAGAAATAAGTCCAAGTGAGGATGTGGGAGGTGCGGGGCGATACCCGAGCCGGGCAGCGCGAGCGCTGCCGCGAGCAAGCGGCTCCCACGGGTCTCCAGCAGCAGGGACAGCCCTGGAGCAGGATCCCGGGATAACGGCGCCGGGAAGGATTCCTGGCGGCCAGGATGGACTCCGGAGCGGCAGCAGCAAAAGCAGGAGCCCCTTTTGGCCCGGGCAGAGCTGGCGTTGGGGAGGACGTGCAGCCAGGAGGGACCTCTCCACATAAACCCACCCTGCGGTGCCGGGAGCCTTTCCAAGGGACCAGCCTGGAGCCATTCCCACCTGCGTCCTCGGCTAATCCCAACGTTGTGGCAGCGGGATGGGGGGGACGCAGGCGCAGCGAGCGGGGCCGGGGATTTCTATCGATGTTTCTATGGCAACATTCCTTTTTCCTCCCTTTCCTTGGAGCATTCGTATCATCAATAAATATGCAGCGGTCAATTCCAGAGCGAGCGGCGAGGGGAGGGAGCCGCGGAGCAGAGGGAGGCAAGCGGGGGCAGGAAATCCACAGCTCTGCAGCCCCATCCACATATCCCGGAGCCGGGAACAGCGGCAGCGTCCACGTCGGAGGGGAGGGGCCCCAGTTGTTGTGGGGGTCCCGAGTGCGGAGGCTGGAGAGGGAGGGAAGGGAGGTGAAGGGAAGGCAGGGGAGCTGCCTGGAGCATGGGGGCTGCATCCCCAGTGCGGAGCCCGGTGCACACGGGGGCCTGGGGTCCCATCCTGCCGCTCCGGCGCCTGCAGCACCCAAGTCCCTGCTATGGGGACTACATTCCCACCTCAGCCCCCAGCTCTGGCCCCGTTACACAGAACGGTTGAGGTTGGCAGGGACCTCTGGAAACCATCTAGTCCAACCTCCTGCTCCTGCAGGGACACCCAGAGCACGGGGCACCCGGGTTTGGAAGATCTCCAGGGAAGGAGCCTCCACAGCCTCCTTGGGCAGCCTGTGCCAGGGCTCGGGCACCCTCACCACCAAGAAGTTCTCCCTCAGATGGAGATGGAACCTCCTGTGTTTCAACTCGTACCCACTACCCCTTGCCCTGTCACTGGCCACCTCGGAGAAGAGCTGCTGTCACCTCCGCCGGGGCAGGGCCAGGGCACGTGGCAGAGTCATCCGCTCCAGGACACCAGCCAAAGGAGCCCCCATGCTGCTCCCAGGACACAGCTCCATTTCTAAGGAACAAACTTCCTTTGAAGGAAGGACAAACAGCCCCGGGACAGGGCAAAGCAGGCGGCACAGCCACCAGCGCGGGACGGGCTCCCTGCATGGCAGGAGGGACCGGGGGCAGCCGCCCGCTCCGCGGTTCCTCCCGGGCCTCTCCAAAGGAGACAGGGAGCTCGAGGTGCTCCCTGCTCCCCTCCATCCCGCTGGGATTAGTGTCAAAGCAGGGAACAGGCTGTCACTTCACAGAAGCTCAGCCCCTGGCGCGGGGAAGCGCTCCCGCAAGGCTGGCAGTGCCATGCGCAGCGCAGCTGCCCGGGCTTTCACCCTTTTTATTCCTTTTTTTTTTTGGTTTCACCCTTTTTCTTTCTTTCTTTCTTTGCTTTCAGCCTTGTTTTCTTTCCTTCTTTTTTGCTTTCACCTTTTTTTTTTTCTTTTCTCTTTTTTTTTTCTTTTTTGAGAAAAAAAAGAGAGTGAGAAAACACCGACCACATTTTACATCTCGTGACAAGCGACTTCTCAGCAAAGCTGCATCTGAGGGGCGGGATGACATTAAAGGAAAACTTAAGAGCCAACGTTGTAATTTCCAAGACACACACACACAAAAAAACCAAACCGAAAACACAAACACAGCTATTTTTTCCCCCAGAGCACTCTCACTTTCAAGCTCAATCGCCTTGAAAATTGGAGCAATCAAACTGTTAAACGCATTGATCTGTTAAATCAACTCCAATAGTACTTGGCTAAATGTAGCCTTTAATCCCTATTGCCCTTCCAACACTGCGGATCCAGGGGCTCTCCCTGGCCAGGCCACCTCACCTCTTCCTTCCTGTGACACTATTCCCTAAGGAAGCAGCCGGGAAAACCGCGCGGGGTGGCTGTATCCAGGGACAGCTTAAGCTTCTCCATCCTTCCTCAGCCCACAGTCATTAATCACATTCAAGCCTCGGCGCTAGACATGTAAATCAAGAGCAGCCTGGACTTTGATTTTTGCCAGGGGTCACTGTCACAAAACAGCCGCCAACCCTTCGCCGCTGCGCGTCGTTCACCACCAGCTTTAGGTAAAGCGGCCAGGGACTTGCTAAATGCAGGCCATTAATTAAATTTATAATTGCCAGCAGCATCCTCCTGCTCTTCTTCTCATCCTGCTTATGCTAACTGCAAAGCAGAGCGATGCAATCGCAGCCACAGCACGAGGAGCCTTTGGAGGAGCCTTTGGAGGAGCCTCCTGCTGCTGCTCCATGAGGAATCCCTTCCCTGCACCAAAACTGGGTGTCCCACCAGGGACTTGAGGAGCAGATGACAGATGAGGTGACCTGGGTCTTAACCTCGCCTGTCACCAAGTGACTATGTGACCTCGGGCCACTGCTCTTGCTTTGATCTGCTGTTGCTTTATCTCCTTTTTTTACTGTTTAGCATTTTTATTATTCAAGGCAGAACCTACCTCATTTTAGACCGCGTTACACCAGTACCAAGTATCCCACTGCCGTCCTCTCCATTAAGATTTGCTGGGAAGGCCCATGTTAGTCTGGAAAAAGCAAACAAAGATAGATTTCTGGAGACATTACCTCATTTTTTTTTTTGCATAGAAAAGCTGCAAAGCTGCAAAGTGAGGGCACGGCGGCCACACGGCTTGTCAGCATCGCGTCCTTGCCGCGCTGCGAGGGAGCAGCCACGAGGAGAGAAGCTCACAGGTCATCTCACAGCAGAGAAGGGGGAAAAAAACCCCAGCAGCTGAAACAGAGAACATAAAATGAATTAATAGCAGCATTTAGAAGGAAAGCTTAACGTTAAATCCATGATTTAAACCTCAGTCGGGCCAACAAAGTCTTTGCGTCAAAGCAGGTGACGACAACACAGGCCTTTTTTTGGGGTTATTTCTTTGCTTTCTGGAGTTTTCAAAGCTAGGTCAAAAGCATCGTGCAATTTGGTGTCATGTGTTTGCGAGCAGCCTGTGGTCCCGGGAGGCCCCGGGAACTGCTGGAACAGGGAATGCCTCTTTTGGAGCGCAGCGCCCGGGGAGACGTAACGGGCTTTGCAAAGCCTTGTTAACAGACAGACACAAGTTTTCCTCAACATTGATTTATTTTTAAATATGCTACACAGGAGAGACTGGAATAAAAAAAAATAAAAAAAAAAAAAAAACAAAAAGAAGAAAAACACGGAGAAAGAGGAGGAAGAATTGAAAGTCACGTACAGAAACAATCTGTACTGGACCAAAATAAAGGGGAAACAACCCCCTTAAGTATCACGGAGCTGAAGGACAGAGCTATTTACACACTGTATAAAAGACAAGTCTACAAAAGTGTGTAATAACAAGATACAAATGTATAATATAGTGGCACAATATGTTATCAAAGTAAAAACAGTACCTCCAAGGAAAGAGACAGTCCAAGGAATTTTTTTTTTTTCTTACATTTTTAAAGGCAGCCTGTGGCAGAAGTGTGTATTTTCTTTTAGACATCTGTCATGTGTTAAGTCACGGCTGTTGGTGAGGGGAGAAGTGGCGTGAGCACACAAAAAAAAAGTGAACTACTGTAAATCATATACAAAAACAAACAGTTCCAGAGAGCAAATAATACAATACAATTGAAGGCAATTAGTGTTTAAGATACAAGAGGGGTCACGAGAGTTACAGGGAGCACAGGACATTGAAAAAAATGTTTTCTCTTCTCTTGTTTGGAACTGTTAAGAGGAGTTAAATTGCACTGTTAATAGCCCTAAACCTTGTCCTTTCACTATTATGGCGAGTCACAGTTAGTTCCCAGTCGTGCTGTGTTAGTTGGGAAGGCTGCAGGAAAGGCAGCCTGGTTGGGCGCCCTGCGGCCAGCGTTTTGTGGCAGTGCCCTTGGAGAGGCACCCAGAGAAGCACCCTTGGTCTTCACAGATCCTTGTTTGCTGCTGGGTGGCACCAGGCGCTGCTGGTTTCGCCCTCCAAGTACTGGCAGTTGGAGCTCTTCAATGGGATGCAGCATTGGCACGGAAAGGGGGGGCGTCGCGGCCCCCCGCAGCTGCAGAGCCAAAGGCAGCTCGGATGCAGCTCTCACCTCTGCTCATTGCTCCTCTGGAGCTCGTACAAGAGAAGCTGGTTGGAAATTCAAGCAGACAAACGGCTGCTCTTGCCCATCCATGATGTGCAAGCGCAGCTGAAACGGCTGCTCGAGGCACAGCGGAGGTTTGAGCTCATCCTAAATTATCTCCCCCTGTTGCAACTTTTCTGTCCCTCATTCCTGGCTCAGCACCAGTCTAACTGCTCCTGGACGTGCTCTGCAGCCCTCCAGCCCAGGCAATACCACATCTCACACGGAATGTCAGCAACATCTTTCCTCTTTGGACCTTCTCCTGGCCGTTACCGCTACCAAGAGAGACCCACAAACAGGCTGTGGTGTCACTGCATCAGTGGGTGCTGTCTGCCAAGCTGGGAGCCCCGAGCAACTCATCTGGGCTCCACACCACTATGGAACTGCTGGAAACACAGCTACGGAGGGCAGCAAGTGGAATCACAGGAAGAATTTGAGTAAACATCAGTTGTAGTGTTCTGGCATTCAAAAGTTACACTAAAAATCCCCTCCCCACCACCCCTCCCCACCTCCCAAGCTCAGTTGCATTAAGGTCAAGTCAATGTCCAACGCAGGCCAGGCTTATGTGCTGCAAACGCCCCAAGGAAAGCGCTGGGTATATTGCTATTGAAACACACATCCTTGTGCACAGTGGGGCAGAGAGGGAATGAAAACGCAGTAGGAAGTCCCCCAGAGGAGGACAGCATCTCAGTGTCCACCAGTCTCGCTTCAGTCTTAATGGCCTGTCGGGAACAATAAAATATTAATAAGAAGGCATGGCGTGACATCAGCATTTAGACTTGTAGTCCACAAGGCAAGAACTCCACAGATAAGACGATTCTGAGTAAATGAGTCACAGGGAACCTGGGTTAAGAGGCTGGGAAGGGCCTCTTGAACGCAGCCCTGCTCTTTGGAGCTGGGGCTTCCATTAACAGTCCGTGTCTCTCGCACATCCCCAACCCGAAGGTCCCAGTCCTTTGTCAGTCCACCCATGCTGTTATTCTCTCCGCACTCGGCTTTGGCCCATTGTGATTCTTTTTTTTTGCTGTTGTTTTTTTCCACCTGGCTTCTGCTACCTCTGAACAATGTCACTAATTTCTTTCACAGAACTGAGAAGTTTGCTAAAGTCCTGGGTGGCTGCAGGGCCGCTGCCGGCCGTGGCGGGGCAGATCTGAAGCTCCCGGAGGTTGTTCTCCAGCTTATTGATGGCCTCGCGGAAGGCAAACTTGTTCCTCATCTGCTGAATGGAGTCCACGTAGCTCACGCAGAAGGTGTAGAGGTTCTTGCCGGCCTCCAGCACGGCGCTGTGGCTCGCCATCTGCTCCGAGTTCTTGCTGATGGCGACGCGCAGAGCCTCGGTGCTCTCCAGGACCACCCCTTTAGTGATGGTGCCGCTGGCAATCCTCTCCGGGGGCTGCCGGGTCTTCCGCAGCGAGACCCTCGTGGATATGAGAGGGATGAAGGCCGTGGATGACGGCTGCTCCCCACCTGGGGCAGAGGGGATGGATGAGGAGGCGGTAGCTGGGGCTGCTGTGCTCAGCAGGAGCTTGGTAGAGGCCTGGGGCTTTGGTACCGAGGGGATCCCCAGCTTTTTCCCGCCTTCCCCCGGCGGGTTTGGCTTGACGGCGTCGCTGCTCGCAGCGTCTGCAACCTGAGTCAACTGTTTGGGTTTCGGGCCGGCCCCCACATCCGCCGCTGCTTCGTGGCTGGGACTGTGAGAGGCTTTTCCAGGCTTGCCAATGGAGGACGACGAGAGGGGAAGCGGAGGGGCTGGTTTCAGCTTCGATAACTTCCCCTTGTCCTTCCCCGCCGACTCCGAGCTCTGCTTGAGCCTCCTCACCCGCGGCTCCTCGGCAGAAGCCTTGGTGGCACCTGCAAACCCAGCAGCGTTGGGTTTGGCAGCAGAACCTTGGTCCATCGTCACAGCGGTACCTAAGGCACTGGATTTGACTCCATCATCCTTGTGGAGCACACTGGAGGAAGGAGGGCCGGCAGGCTGCCTACGGCCAAGTTTCGGCGTCAGAGTGGGAGGGCTGGAGCCGGGACTGGACTCTGCATCTTTGAACACATCATCAGTGGCTTCTTCATTCTTCTTCAGCAGCCGGGGAGGAGGGGTCACCGTTCCCCGGAGAGCAGCGTCAGCCTTGGCCTCGTTCGCCCGCTTCCGAGGCAGCGCTGGCTTCTCGCTTTTGTGCCCGCCGAAGGTGGACGAGTCAAACTGGCGCCCCGTGGACTGCAGATCCCGAGGCAGCGTCACGGACTTCCACTCGGTGTCCTTCGCCCCGTGGGGCACGCAGGAGGCCGAGCAGGAGCGCAAGAAACGCTTGCTCGCGTTGGAACCGCTCTCCTCGTCGCCGGCCGCTCCGCGGCTGCTGCTCATCGTGCTGGATTTCTTGCGTAAGTGCGGAGATAAAAACCCAGAGTTGCCGGCGACGACCCCGTTGGTGACGCCAGCCCCGTTGCTCGGGCTCTGAAATTTGGAGGGGTCGGTTGCGTCTGCGGGAGGCGCAATGAGAGCCCCGTTGCCAGCGTCCCTGCCCTCCTCGTCCCCTCCGGCCTTGCGGTCCGCGTGGCCGTCCATCTCTCTGAAGGAACTGCTCCTTTTGGGGGGAGTCGGGGCCGTCTTCTTCTTCTTCTTGATAAGGGCACTGAAGAGGTTGGGTTTTTTATCTTTCGGAAGCAACCTCTCATCTTCATTCAAATTGCTTTCCATGGCCACCCTTTCCTTCCGCGGAAGCAAGGGAGAAATGGCAGGTTCATGGTCCAGAGGGTCTGCAACGGAAAAGAAAAGCATCTGCTGAGCTTTGTTTCAAGAGACAGAACAACCTGGTTTCCTCCAGCACCAAACCACTGCAGCATCACCAAAGAGGTGCAGGTGCTGTAACACATAGGCAAATTCAGACCAGGAATAAAGCAAGTGCAGTGGGCACTGAAGCCTGCACTGAACATCTCATCTTGCTTTCATTCCTTTCTTGAATGGTCCATATAGGATCTGGTTGCAGCCTACTCTCCCACCCGGTTTCTGATTTAGACAGCAATGTACAAAGACAAAATGTTTATGTTTTCCCACCAACACACACAGACACTTGTCTAAACTTGACAGCATGAAGCAGATAAATATTAAGAGGCCTTTTCTTTAGTCCTTGTGCCGTTTCTGTCTTCGGAAGAGCTGAACCTCCCCAGTTAATAAGGCTTCTCTGTAACCCACCTCCATCCCCTGGCTTCTTGCTCATTTAGATTCCGAGGCTCAAAACCTCCTTTACTGACGTCATCCTGGCAGGGAATGGAAATAACTTTCTCACAAGCAGCAATCAAGACCCCCCTGTGACAGCTGAGCACTCCCGGTGGCTTCACTGCGGAGAGAGCCAGCCTCGTGTAAGGGAGGAAAGGGAGGAACCGCCTCCGTCGGCTCCACAAGGAGAAGTGGGGTGACCCCTTCTCCACTTACAAGCCGTATTTAAAAATGAATAGAGGTTTATAATAAATTCATACCGAGTCCTGAAGGTCCCTGGATTTGACTGACAGGAGGTCTCATTCCCAGGTCAGGCACTCAGATGGCTCTCTAATTCAAGAGAGGAATGCCTCCAGGGCAGCATATACATTTACAGCTCGAGTAGGCAGTAAGGAGAGAGATGGAGCAGTCAGAGAGGGAAAGCAGGTCGCTTCTTAGTCACGTACCGGCGAGTGTCACGTTAAGTGGGGGACTCTGCTTGAGCAGGAGCACCTTGAGGAGAGCTAGCTGGGGACTCTGGGACACGTTTCTGTGTTTAAACTGTTCATACATGTCAACTAAAGTCGAGGGGCACAACAAAAGAGCTCCCAGAGCACTTTGGCCATGGCCTTTAACGAGTCTAGAAAGAGCAGAGCTGTGGAGATGCAGAGAAAACCTGCAGCTTTCACGGAGGATCTGCTTCCAGCCATAGGACTTGCTATGGAAACACTCACAATTAAAGGGAAAACTGTAATAAAACTCTAATGGGAGATATTTTCTTTGGTAATAAAGAGCGAGATAATTCTTGGTGTAATGTTAAAATCATATTATTCCTGCTGCACTTGAATTTCACAAAGCCCCTAAGTATTTCAAATGAAGTTATTTTACTTCAAAGCTCATAATACTAGGCAATTACATTTCCTATATATGGCAGGCCAGATTTACTACTAGTCTTTAGCTGCGCTGTATTAATTGGGTTATAACAAATAAATACAGGCGGACCATGCTCATTTTTCATGACTTTTTCCTTAGGAATACAATCCTTGCTGCATTTCCATTAGAAAATTAAGTTGCTGTTTATAAATCAGCAAGTTTCCAAAGCCTTCTATACATAACACTCCTTTCTAAGTCACCCATACTAATACTTTCTTTTTCCAACACTTTATATTTCTGCCTTTTTTTGCCATTTCTGTCCAGCAGCACTTTTGCTTCTGAAATACACAGTACTAAGTGGCTTTGCCATTACGCAGAAGACAGCAGTAATGAGTGGCCAACGAAGGCACCTTTAACAGGACTGGAAACAAGCCTGCAAAATTGTATTTTGTTTTACACTGTGATTTTTCAAATGAATTGGATACAAACATACCCTCTGCATTCACTGTTTAGCCCTGCCTTTCATTCTGAGCTAATGACAGCCAAGTGCTTTAAGAAATTGAGACTTGAATTTCACGGGAGATCCTGTAAAAAACTCTGTGTCTTTGCTGAAATTTTATTTGGTACCTGAAAAAAAGTGATGCTCCTCAGTGCTGCAAGCACAAACCTGGTATGACGGCACAGGGAAGAAAGAAACCCTCCCTTCTGGGGCTTGCTAAACCCGAGCAATCGCCCTGCTTTAAATTATGCAGCGTGGTGCTGTAAAGAAGCCTGAACACAGCAGATTACACAGCGCTCAGCTGCCGTGGGAGATCCCACTGATCCCCTACCAGGGAAGGGGATACGATCAGTGAGCTCTGTGCTCAGGCTCGGGTCTACAGGGAACTGCAGGCAACAGCCATTAAGTTTAAAGAACTTCTAGGGCTCTTCTAAGCAATGGGACGTATAGCGTCAGTCTTGCAGGCAGCTAAGGACTTGCACTCCTGGCTGCCGTGTGTTCCCATCTGGTCCCAAGATTAACAACCTATCTTTCTGGGAAAAAAAAAAAAAAAAAAAGCATGAAATAAAAAAAAAAAAAGAAAAAAAAAAGGGAAAAAAAAGGGAAAAAAAGGGAAAAAAAAGAGAAAAAAAGAAAAGACAAAAAAAAAGAGGGAAAAAAAATAAAGATAAAAAGAGTTTTCAAGCCAGGAAAGCAAACTCAGCAATTTGTTGCCTGCAAACAGAATACTTATCCAGAAAGTCACCTGTCATTAGCCACAGCCTTTTCTAGGTGATGACCCAGAGCTGGCCATATATTTTCTCTTCCTCTGTATCTCCTGAACGAATAATGACTTTAAAGAAAACCTACCACATTCCCCCTGGCCACGAGCATGGGCCATCTCCAAGCTCTCATTGGCATCTTTGCTTTCAGCAGCTCTCCTTGATGTTCGTGTCTTGGTTGGTAACTCCGGGGCTTGCAGAAAGTTACTCACTACACTCCTTGTGCCCTTCTTTCCCAACTCCTTCTCCACCTCTGCAGTGTACAGAAGGAAAAAAAAAGAAAAAAAAATATAAAATTAAAATTATAAAATTTTATAATTAAAATAAGATAGAAACTATCGAGTTGCTCCAAGTTAAGAGCGCAAAAGAAAAGCAAATAGCACAAAGGTTCCTGAAGGCTTTTGACCCTTTAAAATCAGCTATAAGTCTATATGCAGGAAAAGGCCACATGTAAATGCTTCTCTCTGCAATCTGCACAGTTTATACCACGTAATAAAATCTAGTATAATGAAGTGAGTTTCACTGAGAAGTGGCTGGGGAAGCAGATAGCTCCTGCCTAAAAGGAGCTGCAGAGTATAGAGTGCAGGAATTCCTTGTCCCATCCCTGTAATCAGCAAAGCAGGAACCAGACCTACCATCCGATATGCTGGATTCCTGAAACATGGTTTCAAAGGCCTGGTGGATCTCAGCAAACGAGGGCCTGTCTGAAGGGCTCCACTGCCAGCCTGAAAGAAAACCAGGAACGCTCAAAGCCTCCAGGCAGCCTCACAGGCGTCCAGTTGGCTACACCAGGAGGAACGAGCTACCACTGTCCCCTTTTTATAAAATGGGTGGGATAAAACAGCAACACAGAAACCTGATCTGAAGGGTGCTGGGTATCTACAACCACCACTGAGCCGAGGTAACTGCAGGTGCTGAGCACCTCTGGGAAGGAAAAAGAAAGAACCATGCTGTAAGTCACATATTAAAGGGCTGCAGTGGAAGAGCAATCCTCAATCCCTTAAGCAGCCTAACGAAGCTCCTCCTTCATCCTTGGAGCACAAGCTCTTCTTTAATTTGTCATAAAGGAAAACACTGAGCTGAAAACCAAATCTCTCCTACAGGCCTATGCACTCCCCTAGAAAGAGGAGCTGCTTCCACAGCAGTTTCATCCTCCCAGCAAGGCGGTTTAACCAAGCATGCCCAGGGAAGATGCGATGCTGAGTGGAACTGCAGAGGGTTCCTCGTGCCTTGCTGCACGGAACCGGATCCGAGCACTTTTATTGCATCTCTGCAGGGCTCAAAGCAGCATTCGCAGGGGCTGCACCACACTTACACGCTCTCATGAGCTCGTAGACTTTCTCAGGACATCCCTCGGGGCGCTCCATGCGGTAGTCTTTCTCCAGCAGCTCGTAGACCTGAGACAGGTCGATGCCCGGGTACGGGGACATGCCGTACGTCGCGATTTCCCACAGCAGAACGCCGAAGGCTGCAGCAAAGAAATCAATAAGCTTTGGTTTCACCTTAATTTTGTGAGGATGTTTAGTGGGAACAGTCAGTAAACACGCCTGAGCACTTAAACCAGCTCTAGGTGGCTCCGATCCCAGGCTCAACAGCAGCTTAAATGTTAAAGCAGCGTAACGAGCCTCTTCGTCAGCACACGTGAGTCTCCTGCGATATGACAGGGTAGAATTAGACTAATTTTCAATGTATCAGTTGTCTCAAACCTGAACGCCCCGAGATCCTTCAAGTCCTATTAAAGGCACAATTAAGAGACTTCACAGTGGATTAGCTGAAACTGTTTCCCCGCTGCACTGCGGTCTCCCTGACAAGTTGACAGCTCCTCTCTCATCTCCAGCCTCTCCCCTGACATCTTGCCTGCTGCAGCAGTTTCGGGGTGTCCTCTTTAAGCTGCAGCGTGATCTAGAGGGGACACCCTGGACCATCAGTGGCTGGAACAAGGCAAGGACGGGGTGAGATGTTCTGAGTGGGGGAAAGCCCTACAGAAGGCGCAGGGGGCAATTCAGAAAGGTCCTTGATGCAAGTTGGGGGTCCAGGCCCCCAAGCTTGACCAGGCACAGCTCAACCCTGAGGCTGGGTGACCGAGTCGGGCTCGCAGACGAGACCTGGCGCCAGCTCAACAACCTGCAGTAATTAGTTCAGTCACCGTATTCTGCTCCTAACCTGAAGAGAAAGCGATTACAACTCTGCCTAAGTAAGGAAATCACATCGCATTACATGGTGACGCCACCAAGGGCGATTTATATTAGACATTTCTATGCACGAGCGTTTGATTTCTGTCTTCAGGCAGCGAGGTGAAAGCATCTAAACTCTGGCACTAGCAGCAGCAGAGGCTCCCGGGGACAGCCCGATTGCTCCCGTCCCATTCCCAAGGCTCCTGCCCCAGCTCCAAGTGAGCGAGATTGGGCTAATCCTCAAGACACCCAATCTTCCTTCTTGACCTTGTCTCCTTAAGTGCTTTACTGCTCAAACAGGGATCCCTGCAGCCACCATGGGACTATGGCAGAACCCTCGGGGACTCTGAGGGTGCTCCTCAGTCCCCAGCATCATCACACGCCAGCAGAAAGCATAAAAATAAACACTTTGGTCAGCGATCATAACGTGCCCCTCGGCGAGCTGAGTTGGGTCTTCCTTCCCCATGACCAAAACACTTATTTCAGTCACCCTCCTAGCAATTCCTCCAACTAAACCTTTTTTTGTCCATTTTCCCAGAAACCCCCCAAAAGCTTCATTGCTGCTTCACTTGCGTCCCATGTTTTCTACACAGAAGAGCATCAGGATAACATTTTCCAAGGGCCTTTGGGATCAAGTCCCACAAACCTCTATCTTCCGCCACTGGGCACTTTTGAAAATGTGACCAGCAGCTATGACAGAGATATAAAGCCAAAGAAAGGCTGATAAAAAAAGAACGAGACTTTTTTTGTGGTCAGATTCGATAGAATTTAGCTCCACTTAGCTAAGCCCAGCCTTATCACCAGCACCTCAGGGCTCTTCAATAACCATTTGTCATCAACTTTTCTCGCTGCTTCTGCTCATCTCATTCTAAAGATTATTCTTTTAAAATGCAGAAAGACGAGCTTGGAGCTATCACTAGACAGATATACATAATTTTTTTAAAGCATAAAATGAACCAGATCCTCACTTTCCTCCTGAAAGCAGTTAGAAAGTTACTGGCTGTATAACAGTATATTGCTTCCCAGCTCTGTGCCAGAACCCTATCAAGTCAGTTTTGGTGCCCTCCGGCCCCATTTCATACATTTCTATAAACACGACAACGTGCTTTATTTTCATACTTGCCAGCGATCACACGTATACAGTCTGGTCTGCAGTTAGACATGCATATGGAGCCTCCCAGTCTATTTAAAAAGCTCAACATCCTCAGCTTTCCACTCCAGACTGACTTAGCTGCGTTTAATTTCCAGCCTCGGACAAGCTTGCAGCGCGGTCCAAACCAGGAACCACGCTCTCCTAAAACGCCTCACCAAAGTCCTTCTTTCCCAGGCCTGGATTAATCCACACATGCAGATGCTCACCCCAGACGTCGGATTTAATGGAGAACTTGTTGTAGGCCAGGCTTTCTGGGGCAGTCCACTTGATGGGGAATTTTGCTCCGGCGTGGGCGGTGTAGGTGTCACCCGTCATGAGCCTGCTCAGGCCAAAATCTGCCACCTTCACCAAGTGGTTCTCTCCTACAAGGCAGTTTCTGGCAGCAAGATCCCTACAGACAAGAACAAAAAATAAGCCATAGAAAAACAAGCCAATAACAAAATAAGTCAATAACCCCCAAAAATTAACCTGGGCCAGTGTGTTATGGTTTTTTTGATCAGGGTTTACACAAAAATTATGTAGTTACGCGCATATATGTAAGAGGGAAAGTTATTTTCCATTGCTGCTTTCTAAGACTGTCATCCAAACTATTTTTTTCTTTTTTAAGTTTGAAACGAAAGCTTCAAGAAGCCCCCTCACTTTCAATAAAAGCTGCCACCCTCAGGATAAAAATAATATAAAGAAATGTCAGTGCTGAAGTTATCAATAGCCAAGGATGAGCACTGAATAATCAAGTCTCAAGCTTCTCTCCCCACCTCTCTAATCCCTCAGTCACCTTCAACAACAAAAACACCCCTTGCCCTTGCTGCCCAGAGCTCCTCTTTGTGCAGTCCCTGCTCAGCCAGCCTGTTTCACCTCCAGGTATCCTCCTCTTCCTCCTCCCTGGCATTGTATATCTATGATACAACTTTTTAAGGAGGGAGGAAAAAGGAGGGAGGAAAAAGGAGGGAGGAAAAAGGAGGGAGGAAAAGGAGGGAGGAAAAAGGAGGGAGGAAAAAGGAAAAATTTGATCCTAGGGACCCCTCAGAGGTTGCACCTATCAAGCAGCATCTCCAGCTTCCTTGCAAGCAAATGTAGCTGCAGGACAGCTGGCTGTAAATGCCTTTTCCTATTAACCTTTCAATTAGAAGAAGCTCCAATGCTCAAATAGGAGAGTGTTTGGCCTTTTCAAAACTACTGCAGCTTCTGCCACCATGCTTATAAATACTGGGCAATAATTCACTTGAGCTTTTCCTCCAAATTTCACCCACCTCTGCTATAGCAGGTGAGGGATGCACAAATCCCCTGTGTTGCCACCTCCCTGGCTCAGCTGTGCCACAGGTACCATCAGAAACACTGCATGAGTACAAACTGCTAAAGTGCAGGAATACTTTTATCCCAATATTAGGATTTGCTAAAACTACTTTTTTTTTTTCCTACGTTACATTGAATTAAAAAATGATTTCACCATAGAGCTAGAGTGAGATTTCTTTAGATGTGAGGCAGACTCTGCTTTTTCCTTTCCTTGATTTGCTCAACACAGAATAAACTTTTAAAGTACGTCTGTCTAAAGGCCAAATAATTTTTCAGTGTTTTTCAATAGGCCCTGTTATCAACGCTGATTACTACAACCTGCCTCTAAACACCAGCTCTTCTTCATAACCAAATTCCTCCTCCTCCTTCATTACATGAGGTCACCGCCCAGCATTTGAATCTATGGGTGTCAATTGTGCTCCCACTCTTTAAAATAATTAGGTAGGTGAGTATGGGGGTAGCAGATAAGGAAAAAACCCTATTTATTTGCAATAAATGGGTCATCAGAAATAAGAGGAAATGAAATGAACAGGAGAGCAGACAAACAGAATTCAAGCAAAATAGGTTTTAAAGTTCACTTCCTCTGGGCTGAGGGGATGAAATACTTCTCAACAGAGCAAATCGAAGACTGGAAATCTTAATTTGCAGCCTCGTCATTCCCTTTAGGGATGGACAGAAGCATTTAAAGGGGGCTTTCACGCAGGAAAAGCAACGTCCTTCTTGGAGGAGCACCTAGAACTTCACACACGATCTTCATATTTGTCTCTATGAGAAAACATGTGCTGATTTCCTGCGCCAGCTAATTGGGTAGGAAAGGTCACGCTGTGGCACGGAGAACATCTTGTATTAAACTCAGCAACTCTCAAACCTTTGTGCAGGATGTGTCATTATATTGCTGGGAGGCCACTTCTGCAGACAAAGAATGCAAAGCCCCGGCCATAATTGCAGCTCACTTAAAGGTCAAAGTCTCTGAGACTTTAAGACTGCAAAGATGCTTATTAAAGTGAAATGCACAATCTGGATAACAGAGGAAAACAATCCCTATAGAGAGGATTAAAAAAATAGGCAGAACAGGAATGAACCCATGACAAAAGGCACTAAGTGGGTGACTTTGCTGTGAGCACCTGTAAACACAGAAGAAATATCAGTCTACATCAGTTTTAAATGGTTCTTAGAATCAAGGAAGAACAGTAGTTTATCCAGTCCACTAAGAGCCTATTATTTTAGGAAGCATTTACATACAAAACTCCTGTCAAAGAGATGTAAGAACTGACAGCTCTTTAACCTGCATGTACTGCAAAAGTAAGAAAAATTATCCTGGCAAAGAAAAGCAATGTGAAGACCAGCCTACAGACAGGATAATGTACTCTAGCAGAACACAACACGCTGGAGTATTAAATGTAGGACACCTATCACATCTAAATTCACTGCTGGGATAATCTGAAAGGCAGGGAAATAAATCAGAGGGGGGTTGGTGCTTGACACTGACGAGTGCTCTGTGTCCTTCCTACCTGTGAATGAAGTTTTTCTTCTCCAGATACTCCATGGCCGAGGAGATCTGGGTTGCCATGTAGAGCAGCACCACGGCGTTCACCTCCTGCCGGTTACACTCGCGCAGATAATCCAGCAGGTTCCCATAAGTCATGAACTCCGTGATGATGTAGAATGGAGGTTCCCGCGTGCACACCCCTAAGGAGCAACATCAAGCTTGAATGTTGGAGGAGATCACTGTGCCGTCCGTTCTTTCCCCCCCAGGGCAATTTATAGTTCTAGGAGGTAGAAATATAGCACTTGCGTATAGAATAAATTTTGCTCGGAACTGGCTAATAGACAGTTTTAATTTCCTGCTTAAGACTCCTGCAACTTAAATGTTAGGGAGAAGAGATCATTAAAAACCATGTATTACTGGTACAAATTGTGAATTTTGCCAGACAATAAGTGCCTGTATTTAAAGCCTTGGTACGGTAAGCAGCTTATCTCCTCCTTAACATCCATATCACTGCACAAGGGTTTAGTTCAAATCCCTCTGCTTGGTATTTATCACTCACCTAATAATTGCACCAAGTTCGGGTGCTTGATCTCCTTCATTACTGCGGCTTCTTTCAAGAACTCTTCCACCTCCATGGTATCCTCCTGCAGAACAATAGGGAAGCATTAGCAAGACCAGGGTGCACAAAAAAAAAGCAGATTTTTGTTTGAGGATGGAAGAAAAAATCCCACAAACTGACAATATAAAGCACAGCTCTTTCAAGGTAGTTTCTCCCTTTGGCTGCAATGCAATGCCAGGGAGTTAGGAATAGTGTGGGGTTTTATTCTGTAGGATTTTTAAATATGGATTTATTATTATTTATTCTAACGGGAGTTCTGGGTCAAAAAAGATCCATATCCCTTTTGTGCAGGTGCACTCTGGAGTTGCAAAGGGAAAGGCTAAATGGGCACCTAGCGGGAATAAAAAGGGAACATAAAATAAACAGTGAGGGAAGAAACAAGAAGGAAAAAAGAGAGGAAAAAAAAAAGGGGGAGCACAGACCACAATCAAATGCCCGAGCAACTGCTGAAATGCAGCCCTATTTTCCCTGGATATAGGTAAGAAATGCCCATTGCCATCCAGGGAAGCCCGAGCGAGGGTAGTTCCTCAGTCCCCCAAAGGCCAAGGTTTCACGGGCTCCATTTCTGGCTCTCAGTGCCCGACCCGCGACGTAACCGTTGTGGGCAGATGTGTCACTGCCTATTTGCCGAGCGCCAGGAAGCTGCTTGGCACAACACAAAACTCAGCGAGATACAGTCTTGCTCCCCAGACTGATAAATTCCGCAGCAAACAGACCCTAGATGGCCGGAAGGTCATTTCAAAGTGGTGCGAAAATATAGATCTATTTCTAAAGCAACGCTCCTTTCGATATCCATATTTTTTTCAGCGCTGGATTAATGTTGACAGCCTACATGGACGAAGTGTTTTAAGGAAGGATTGGAAAGGATTTACTGCTGCTGGTGAGAATGATAACAGAGGGCTGCCGCTGCCGTAAGATCCAGCCAGCGTTTTGCTTTGCAGTTAGCAACAAGAACCTGCTTCAAACACTCTCATCCCATCATTTACTATGCGTTGCCAATTAGTTTGATTGGCAGCTGCAATTTTCCAAATGCTCTCTGTCAATTCTAATAGCCCAAAGGTCCTCGCGAGCAGAACTTTCAACCATTTGCTTTGGCAAACGAAAGTGGGTTAATGATCCAAGTTGCAAAATGACCCTAAATACGCACTTATCTCATGTGTGCTACATAAACCCTGACAGGTTTGCTCTGCAGAGCTGCTCTGTTGTTTTAAGTCTCCTACCTCTTGGTGATTAATTTAGCACAAGGCAAACAGCTGCAATTACCGTAACGATGATCTCTCTGCAAATATAGGCACATGAGAAGGATCAACTTATCCAGTTTCAATCTTTCCCTGTATAAAACCACGGAATGAGCAATACAGTTCCAGCAGTGCTTTCCTAGCAGAGGACAGGATCACACCTCAGCTTAGACTTCAAGAAATCGCATCCAGGGACTGCAGGGTTGCACGGGTCTAACTTAAAATACAGGTTTCTCCAGTTAAAAATGAGGCAAAGGCCATCCCTAATGGTGCAGCCTGGACATCAGAGTGGTGGGAAACGTGCTGAGATGACCAGCTCACAGCAGCTGAGCCATTAACTTGCCCTCAGATGGCAACAGGGTTTGGTAGCTGCCAAACACAGCTGGATTTCGCCCAACCATAGGCAGCGACAAGGCCCTTGCCTACCTGGTGCCCCTCTCCAACACTAAGAGGTGGAGAAGCACAAAGAGTGACGTGGTGCAGAAGACAACCCCACCAAACA
Source organism: Rhynchotus rufescens (assembly GCA_032273925.1). Classification (NCBI taxonomy): domain Eukaryota; kingdom Metazoa; phylum Chordata; class Aves; order Tinamiformes; family Tinamidae; genus Rhynchotus; species Rhynchotus rufescens. The sequence goes on from JAVCKT010024260.1 coordinate 23,031, forward strand.
CTCCTGTGTCCTGTCCGCAGAGCTGCCAGGGCAGTATCCTAATGGGAAAGAGCTCGGTGCCTGCACAGCAACCAGTTAAATGCAGCTGAAAAACAGGACGTGCTACTTGGGCTTCTTTTTATGTGTCTTTTTTGTGTCTTCTTGTTTTCTGCGCTGGCTCTGAGCTACACACAGGCACCCAGGGGAAAGCTGAACAATAAACGGGCGTTCCTAAACATCGCTGCGCGGCGGCCCTCGACGGTTTCTGTCTCCTCGTGCTTCGCCTCTCCTTTCTCCTTCTGATGCAGCACCTGAGTGGCATGGGCAAGGAACAAGAGCACACACGGCAGATTTTGTAAAATATTCTCTCCTAGGAAAATAGAGACATTTGTGTGTTTGAGAGGAAGCTGCCGAGGGCTTGTTTTCCCCTATAGGGCTGGAATAAAAAGGTGATTTCAAAATATTTCCCCCAACTTGGCAGAAAGCCGTAATCCCACCTGTCAGGCAACAGACAGATGGGAGTTAAGGAAGGTGGATTATAAATCTGCTTTTAAGGATGGTTTTAGCGTGCATAATTTCAGACTGATGTTTTTCCTCAAGCCTCTTCTCGAGTATTTTGACATTTCCCAGTGGAACAGGCTGCTCCCCGTTACATTATGAACTACCAGGCGTCGTGTTTCATTAAATATTTATTTGACGTATTCAAAACAACCATGGTCCGCACTGAGGCTCCTCCTTCCGCACAGATATCCTAGAGGATAACACAGGACCTCAGTGTGTTGACAGGTTTTGGAGGGAGAAAAGGAATGCACTAATACCCATTGGGAGCAAATAAAACCTACGAAGATGTCAGGTATCCTCACACTGCCACGAGAAGCAGAAAAGTGGATGCTCCAGCAATGATCCAGGCTCCAGCTGCTCTCTTCTCCCATTGATATGGCAGCATTTGGCTCCAATGGCTCGTGCTGTGGCGGTGTCACCGCGGTCCCTGCCGGTCCCATGGCACTGGGTGCCAGTAACGCTAGGTGTCACCCGCTCCCCGTGCGAGCTCCGCTCCGGAGCGGCCTCGGGAATCTCCAGGCAGCAGCAAGAAGCCCAAGTGAAAACACTTCCCGCAACCACAGCCACCCAGAGACGCCAAGGAGGGAAGCGTGGAAGGGAGGGAGGATTCCCCAAACAGAGGAAATTTGCTTCTGCTGACACTGAAACATCTCTAAAGTTCCTCACTTCCAAATTCCCTGTGTATAAAGGGTGAGGGGGGACCTGGGCAGGGTCTGCAGATACCCCAAGGGAGGCAGTGAGGAGGATGGGGCGGCCTCTTTGCAGCGGGGG
>JAVCKT010024261.1:0-27314 GCA_032273925.1 Rhynchotus rufescens
TGTATCTGTTCTGCACCCTGTGCTCTGGGTGTCCCTGCTGGAGCAAGGGGGTTGGACTAGATGATCTCTAGAGGTCCCTTCCAACCTCAACCAGTCTGTGATTCTGTGGTGTTAATGGACAGACACCTCTTGCTCAACCACAGGGGCTCCCAGGGACACAGATATCATCATCCACCTTGACCTACACAGGTGCCAAGCGTGGACAGAAGCTACATCTCATCCAAGGAGACTCAGAGCCCAACACCAGGACGAGGGCTGGGTTTCTCAGGCTCCAGCCACTGCTTTACGCTGCACCCTCAGGAGAAGCATCACCTTGTCCTTCAAACGCACCTAGGTAGAGCTCAGGAGCCCAGCTAACAAGCTTCCCTCCTCCGCACGCCTGGGGCAGAGCCAGCTCTCGGTGGCAGCCGCACTCCCCGCGGCTCAGGGATCTCTGCAGGAACAGCAGCTCAGCCCCAGGTGACCGGCGGGATAAGCGGCTACGTTACCTCCGCCAGCGAGAAGCCCTAATCGGTTATGGCAGGGGGCTGAGCACCCAATAGCCTCTGTGGGAGAGGTGAAGCTGGAAAACCTGCTCGCAGCGCAGCACAAGTGGATCCAGACATTATCTGGAGACAAATGTCCCCAAAACTCTGCGTCCCTGGCTCTGCCAAGGGCGCGCGCTGAGAGCAGCTCGTTGCCACAGGCCTCAGCTCCATGAGCACCGGCTCTGCCTTCGTTCTGGGGCTATTCTCTGCACAAACAGCAGGGATTTCTAAAGATTTAAGCCATGCGCATAGAAATGAATCCACAGAGGGCGGCTACCACAAAGAAACGGGGAGGAAGGGCGACCAGGCTGCCCGCAGGCCGGGCAGGGCCCCTCGTGCCACACGGCCACATTGGGCCCACCTCTCTGCTCCCTGCCAGGGAGCTGCACAAACTGAGGGGACGCAGCCAGGCAACCCCACGTGTTCGGAGGCAGCCCACAGCAAGTCCTCTGAAGGCACAAACTCGTAGTCTCGTGCAGGAGGCATTTGCCAGGAGGGCCCTGCACAGCCCCGGCGTACACACACAACATGTCCGTGAGGAAGAGGACGCAAAGCCTTCCTGCACAGCACCGCTAGCATGGAGAAATACCACGGACAGAGTAAACTAAGGCCTCATCAGAACTATTCAAACAGAGTCCGATTCCACTTACCTCTGCATACTTAGAGAACTGCAAATTTGATGGAAACACACTGGATTTTTTTTTCAGAAAAGAGTTAACTCAGTAACTTGATTGTCATTGATCGCAAAAACAAATCACTCAAGCTTTTCCCCCAAAACTCTCTCCAAGACCCTTGCATTGTGATCTGAAACAGTCTTCCCTCACTTTCCAACTTGGAAAACGCTTTCAAACTCTTGGAAAACACAGATGTTCAAAGGGGGAACAATAAATCAAAGTCAGTCTCAGGCTACGGAACTCAGCACCCCACAGGCAGCACTCAGCATCTCACAGGAAGAGCCTTGCACTTGAGAAATAATTTATAAGAATTGAATTCCCTTAAAATGGGACCTTCTCTTGTTCAAATTGCCAGCGTTTCCACTTCACATACTAAATGCACTTCATCCTGGCCACTGAGAATTAACTTCAGCTTAAAATAACCTGCAAATACGCTGATGTTGTTTCTCTACCAAGCGCCAAAGAGAGAGGTCAGTAAAAGGCACATTGCACAGCAAAAACAAGGTTGGAGACACGTGACCGAGATTAGAGAGAAGAGGACTCCTCTCCCATCTCTTTGATCTTGAGGTCCAGCCAAACACTTCATTACATAGGACTGTTTTCTCCTTTTACATATTCTGACGCAAAACAAATGTAATTTCACTGAAACAAAGAAAACTGGTTTCATGAGAGAAAATTCAAGCCCCTTAGATCTCCTGATGGCTGGTTTGTATGAGCTCTCTCAAAAGGATTGGTGTCTAAGCTTGCCACATCTTTGCCTGGATCCAGAACTCTTCATACTTGTGGTGTGACACTCTCAGCTATTTGGATTTGTACTGAGGAAACATTCTGAAGTGCAGGATCCCCAGATAAATACGCAAAGTCTTCAGATTCTGAAATATCCTTGTCTGGGATCTTGCGGGGCTGTGAAGCACTACCTGGCACTGGGGTTCCCACTGTACTGGTAGCGCAGTGAAGGACTGGGGCAAGCCACAAGGCAGAAGGTGCAGGAGAGTCTGTTTATTCTCTTCAACAGATTTTGATTTATAGTTCTGAGACACAGATCTGCCTAGCAGAATGGCTGTGGGTCACACTAATGTTGCCCGTGCACTGAGAGGCTATAGACAAGTATTGGCTCTTGTTGGTGGCTTAAGTGTGTGCTAGGACCAGCATGCACAGACCACGAGGACTGTCACAGCAACCATCTCAGGACCCTCCTGCTCCAAGGCAGGATCAGCACAGACTAAGCCTGTCTCTACAGATGTGCCAAGGAGCCTTGCTATCCTCCCAATTCATCCCTATCCACAACTCTTTGACCTCAGAAACAGTTCTGTGCAGACCCAAATATAAACCTGAGTGGGTGAACCCTGAATTTAGCTAATCACCAAGAACTCACATGATCCTAACTCCAGGCCAAGACATGGATTTGTGGGAGAGTCCTGTCCCTTTCCCCATGAAGGAGCACACTGGGACAGTGCACATGCAGCTCATAGTCACAGCACCTGCATTCCCCCTAACCCGCAGGGTACTCAAACACCACGGCAGCGTTATCATCTCCCTATCACTCAGGTGAGCCACCAGAAGATGAATATTTTGAGGGAGCAAGCTCCAGAGTTAAAGCAAACCCGTACCTACTCTCTCATTTCAGTCCACGTGTTTCTCATTCCGTTTGTGTCTCAGTATAATCCAGGTGTAGTGTCTGACTGCTTAAAATATCTGCCCTTAAATGGCCTGCACACGTGACAAATGAAAGCTGTGAGAGGGCACAAGCAGCGTTTCAGGAGTCCCAGATCTATCCCACAATGTCTGACTGTTCTGATACTACAAGAGCAGCGATATGCAAGTAGCCTAAATAACAGGGGAGCGACTGAGGGGAAATCAAGAAGCATTTGCAAATCTCAGAGGAAGCAAACCTGTCAAGCTGGGGGGTCAGTTTTTACAAGACCCAAGCCCATTTGCTTGTGCCTCCTTATCAGAGGGCCAAGACTTAATCTGAAGGCAGCAAACCCGAGGCACGTGGAGCACCTGAAGCCCAGCAGCACCCGAGGCTTCAGCTCCTCCAGCACTGCTGGGCTCTGTGCACTTGGGTCACTGCACAATTAGCCTGCCCTGAAGAGACGCGAGGGAACCAGCCATCGCTCAAGCTACACGGAAGCCACTCTCTGAATCTCAACTACAGAGGAGCTGCTTGCATGAAAACAGAGAGACTGGGAACAACACCACTGGAGGAGCAAGGTTTTTGAGAGAGATCTCTTGAGAGATGTTGAAACAAAAAGTTTGAGGACAAAATGTTCTTCTCCCAGTGCCAAAGCACTCACCAGTCCAGAGCTGATATGGCCTTGTAGAGCCTATCTAATCTATTGCTTCCTCCTGCAAACACAGACAGTCCCATGGGAGAATGCACTGCACCGCAATGAATAGAAGCGACAGAGTTTACAGCCTTCTCCCACTGCTAGTCAGTTCATCCCATAGTTTATGAAACAACTCACATAACTAAGGAAAAAAAAAACCAAAAAGGATCTAAACTCATGGTCCTTAACTCTTTTTGTCCCCTCACCCTTCATGCCAGCAGCACATGGCTACACAGCAGTGAGGCTCAGGACCAAGCACACTGCAAGCTGGTCACACCAGACCCTGTGTTCACACCATCCTTGCTCAGGGACAGCTCTGGACCTGAGCTGCATCCCCTCAAAGCAGGGTAGAGGCAGGGACAAAAAGAGGGTCCTTTGTCCGGAAAGCACTGAGTGGGTCAGCATAAGAGGAGGAGTGTCCTTGGGCCCAGAAAATTGCAAAGAAAGCAGTATGGGGGAGGTAGATTGAAGATGAAAAGACATAGCAGCCCCTCTCCTAGTGACTCCCTAAATCTTCCCACACTTCTATCAATCCTCCCCAAACCCCCTTCTCATCTTTACGCCCTGAAAACCTCAACATTCTCCTAGGCTCAGCCCGCCTGAATCCCGCCTGATCCCTCCCAGCCCCGAGTGCCCAGCCACACAGGGCCTCAGGCACGGCTAGATCCTGTCACTAAAGATTTACTCTCTGGGAAGTAACTTGATTGTCCCTGCGGGACATAGGAAGAAGTGACTTGCATATAAAGAAACCAGTGGCAGGAACAGAGATCCTCCAAGATAATCATCAGAGCAGCTACCTCCTTGGCTGCGAGCCTGGGTACAGGCCAACGCTCAACAAATGCCTTTTTCTTAGCCTCAACAAATGCTTCTTTCTAACTTTTCTCTGACCTGCTTTCATTTTTCCTGCCTCTCTACTGTGCCCTCCCAACTGTTACACTCCTAAAAACCCTGTATATTATTTTGATTGTCTCCTGTTTGCCTCTGGCATCGACAGAGCCTGTGCCAGGCGATTCTAGCAGTTTTTTAAGAAACAAACCAAAGCCCATGAGCAGCTACATTCTTCTGCCTGCGATGACAAAAAGCTTTAATTTCCTCCAACCCCCAAACGAAAAGGAGCCATAAAGGTTTGCTAATTAAACAGCTCTGCCTCCAACTCATTCTTCTTGCAGCAATGCTTCTCTCAGGTGAACTCAGCCACCAAAGCTATTGCAAATTAAGAACAGTATTTCATTAGTTAAGCAACTCCTGCCCAACAGTATTTAAGGAGAATGTGGAGTCTAAAAGTGGCTAGCATGACAGCAGAGAGCCACTTGCTTTCACTGCTTCATTGAAAAATAAAGCAAAGAAGTTTTGAGTAAATTTTGAGCTGCAAGCAGAAGATCCGAACCAATTTCACCAGTGCTCCTAGATTGTGTCAGGGGAGATGGGAAGTATTTCCAGTGCAGGACTGGGCTGATGTTGCTTATGTGGCAAATCCTCTGTCATGAGACTCCAGATTCACCCCATCAGCACTGCACACTCTTGGGGACAACAAGTCTGTGTAGAGGGTGCTAAATATGCTCCCTGTGCACAGATGTGCCCTCAAGCCTAGTAACCAACAGATGGGCAATCACTGTCCCCAGCTGCCTCTGAAGATCAGGTGCCCATCAAGGAATCTTTTCCCATGTGCCACTGAATGAATCAAAAAGCCAAAAGTTATGAGGAGTTGATTGGACCTTTTACTATCTGTCTTGGAGAAAGCGATTTCTGAAAATACAACCTGAGAGCCTTCAAAAGTTTCTCCTTTGGCTTATAGTTCTGCAAAGTGCTCACAAGTTGAGCTGCACCAAAGCTACTGACTGCAAAAAAACTGAAGTGTTAACTAACTCTTCTGAAAGATCCCAAAGTGTTTTGCAGGCAGGAATTAATTAAGCTGCAGTTCAACCCTGTGAATTATTTTAAGAGCGGCTGAATTTCCCCTGCTATCTCTCAAGGACACGTGCAGAGGAACAAACCAAGGTCTGATGAGAAACCATCCTCCTTAAACCCACTAATCCACTGCACTGGCTTGGACTAATAGACAAGCCAAAATAAATTCAGAGCGCCTGAAATCCCAGGGGGAAGTTAGCTCAGTCTCCCCTTGGTGAGCCCTCTCTGGGAACCCCAGCTACTGCCACGGAATCCGCAGAACATGGAGCAGACAGCACCACGTCTATTTTTAGGGGAAGAAAGCAGGTTTGGAGTGACATGTGGCTATTAAGAGCTCTCTCAACAGGGTGATGAGTCTGCTAGTCATACCTGTCAGGAGCTGCTGTCCCAGTTGTGTGGGAAGCTGGCAGGGAAAGTGCACTGCCAAACCCCTTTGACACTGTCAGCAAACAGAGGCACATGAGACCCAGATGAGGCACTGGCTGCCATGTCACATCAGCACAGTGAGTTCTGTCAAGACTCCAACGAAAGGCACCTTCTCCTTTCCAAAAGAGCCACTGGGAATATGGCCAGAGAGCAGAGACATCAGGGCGAGCAGAGAAAGCTGCTGCCTCTGGAAGCACCAGCTGCAGCTTTTCCTCCTGGGGCTCGAGCAGGTTTCTCCCAAGGCCTCTCCATCATCAAGTGAGGCCAGGCTGTGGCATCCAGGCACCAAGCCAGGCACAGAAGGGCTTCTTGATCTGACACCCTCAGGTGCCACATCAGCACACAGGATGGGATCAGAGACCCCGCTCGCACGTCAGCTCACGGCACAAAAAGGTGGCTGGGATGCCGGGGCCCGAACCAAAGTGCTGCTGCCACTGCATGTCACTTGGCTTTAGGTTCCTTGTCACTTTTAGAAAAAGCTGGCTTTAGCCAGGGAATGTGCACACATCAGTAACCATGCTTAAACATCCCTCCTCCTCTGCACTTGGGGGAAACATTTAATTCAGTGTTCAGTGTCCCTTCAAACCTAGCCAAGCAAGTAGAAGACAGCTTAATAACATCAGAGCAGCAGAGTCCATCAATTCTGTGCATTTTATACATTGTTGGGGAGATGGTACCTTTTCTTTTAAGGTCAGCAGTGATTGTGCTATTCCTGAACTCATAGGTCAGATTAAACTGCCTCGTTAACTACATGCAATTCAACTCTGAAGCAGTGTGCAGAAGGACGTGATTTTAAGAGACAACAGCATTCATACCTGCACATAGTGCTGCTGCTGGCCACCAGAACCAGAAGTAGACATTCAAAATTTCCTCTGACCCATCGTGCAGGACTTTGACACACTGCTAACTGCACCACTGGCTGCTTTCAGGGTAGAAGACAGCAGCCACGTTCATGTGTGTGACCAGTCCCCACGGGAGAACCCTGTGAAACCAAGGCCAGTGACAGACTCAGTGGCTGCCACATGACCAAGGACTCATCAACCAACAAGCAGAACTGACCTGAGCCAGAGGGATGGCAACCTTGAGAGCTCTGATGGTCTTGGACTGTGGTTTCAATGGAAGTAAAAAACTCTGATGTGTATAGGACACATCCGTGTCTCCATGAATATCTCTACAGCTCCCAGACCCCATCCCCAAACAGGCTGCCACGCTGCTATGTTTTCTATACTCTCTTAGCCCAGGGTAGATTCTCATTCCCAGCAGTGTCTGACTGAAGAAACTTGTTTAAAATCCATCAAAACATTCTGGATTGACACTTGGGTGATTAGTTTCTGGCCAAAGACCATGCTTAATACAGAGGGTTAGCAGAGTATATAAAGCCTTTAGGGATGTACATATAAGATGCGATCATCCTGAGCAATTGCTTTCTTGGATCAATTCTAAAGAGCCTGAAAATGCTCCATTAAACGTAGCAACCAGGTAGGAGAATTATATGGGCTTAGAAAGGGGGTTACCTTTTACAGGAATACAGCTCACGGCTGGCTGAAGCCCGGAAAGAAAGTCCAACAAAGGAAATGGGTAGGGGAGGTCAGCATCCTGCATGACTGGCCCTTAGGGGTGGGTGGAAAAAGAGAAAAGGGCTTGTGCACCTCATTCCCATCATTTGAGATAAAGATCCCATGTCTTCTTGACATGGGATAGGGAGATAGTATGAAGGGGTGATGCACAGTGGTCAGACGATGAACTCTGCTGATCCAGGAGCACAAGGGACATGCAGCATGGGCTCTGCAGGAGGACTTGGAATGAGTTAGGATCTCTTTAACTGGTTCCAAGAAGTTTTGCAAATAAAACCTAAGTTCAGAAAAGATGCGAGCTTTGGAGAGATGTGAACCTCTGCAGAGCTTACGGGCTTGCCTGGAGCACGGTGATAAAGCACCTTCACACAATTGTCCCACAGACTGCAAACCTCCTTCCCACCACTGCCTGGTCCTGCTCAGTAGGGAACTGAGCCTCCTTACTTGGATAAACAGAGGGCAAGGATCTGATATCCCAGTCATCCTACTTAAAACACTTGGAGTAATCTTAAGTGGCTTGGACTGAATGGGAGCTTTGCCAAGCTCATCGTACAGAAGAAGGGGCAATGAGGAGGCACCATGAGAGCTGCTGTGATTAAGTGCCTCATCCAGAGGAATGCTGGTCGTCCTTACCTTGGGCATCCTGCGCAGGTTGGGAGAGAGCTTCAGGCAGGTGACATGGCCTCGGTCATCTCCAATGATGACAACAGGGTAGACCGGGTTAAAGCGGACATGGGTTATCTTGTTTTTCTTCTTGGCCACCACTACTTGGATGCATATAGCTTCATACTTATTAACACTCAGATCGAACACATGGGCCTGAGGAACAAAGGCAGAGAACACAAAGGGATTAACCAGGCGACAACACGCTCCCTGCAGAACAATGCTTAGAGAAATCACAGAAGGAAAAGGCTCTGTGGGAAGCCACCTTCAGCACACAGTTACCATGTGCAATCGGTGGCCTTGCCATCTTTTTAGGCAAGGGATGGGCAGAGGCTGTCTGCTGGTTTGAGGGACTCTGCCCATCCTGCAGGGCTCATGGGGTGGCAGCCTGGCCCCCAGTGCAGGTGCGAGCTCTTCCCATGGGTCTGGAAAGGCTCCCTGCCCTGGTCCAGCACTGCTCATCTCGGACACCTCAACCCCCCTTCCCCATATTGCAACTCATGGGACAGCCAGGTGTTAAATCACAGTCTGACAGAGACAGATGCACGAAGCTAGGAATGCTGTCAAAAATACCAATTACACTCTACTGCAGAGATTTCCAACATTTGGGGCTTTAATAACAATGATACAAAAGAATCAAATCAGTAATCAAAGACAAACTGATGGGAACACGGACAACATGGTTGGGAGGTCACCACCAGAGTGGGGAAAGGGAAGCAGAGAGAAACGAAACACGGGCACAGAACTGCTTGGTGTGGGCAGCCCATGCCAGCCCATGCCAGCCCAGCTGCCATGGACACAGAAGCCCTTCTGCAGCGTTGGCACAAATGCCAGGTAAAGGAGGGCTGAACAGCATGCATGGAGCAGGACAGAGCCCAGGATTCCCACTGGAGCAGACTGCAGACCTGTGGCACTAAAACAGAGCTCATTTCAGCTGACTCCGAGGGGAATGATGGCAGCTGCACAAGTAAATGTGTTAACATTACCTCCCAGTAATTGCAGTTAACTATTATCATTGACACAGCTTGCAAAGGCTAATAAAATATGACTTTCCTGTCTTCTCTGGTGCTGATGTGAGCAGTCTCTGGCATCCTGGACTCCCACCTAGATTCCACCGTGGACATGTTCAGCCTTATACTTCTTTTCCCTTTTTTTTGTCTTCAGAAAAATAGGCAAGAAAGGAAATATTTCATGCTAACAAGTACAGTGGGAATATGGGGAAAATGAGGACCAAACTAGTTGCATATCTCCTGCCAGCTGTGTCTTGTTTACCACCACTTAGGAGCCGGATGAGACATATTATTTCAACAATTTCCCATGCTCACAATTTGAATCTAGGAATTAGTTTAAATTGGACTGCAGTATCCAATGAAATGTATTTCAAAGAACACGGAAGGATTTGTAACAACTGGTTATATGTGCTTTCTTATCACACAGCAACAAGTTGGTGTTCTTTCTTCTGAAGCTGCTCATAGCAGAGAACCAGGCAGCCTCCAAGGACACAGGTCCCAGGTGGTCTCACATGCTGGTGGATCTCGGTAGGACTCGATGTCCAACAGTTTGTGATATCCTTAGTCTGGGCTGGGGAACCATGCTAAACTTCTACAGACGCAAAAAAAACAAGATTAGACCAAAGCAAAAATAACAGACTTAAAGACAAGTAAGAGCTTGGGAAAAGGAGAGACATCCCTGGCAGCTTATTATTCCAGACTGGAGTTCAAAGCCTCAGACACAGCCACTTTGGAGAGCCCTTCCCTTCTCCATGAGTTAAATGCATAGTTGGAAAGCAAGATTTAAGTTTCAGCCACTCAAAATATCAGTTCCAGGACCAAATTCTGAATTTACACCTGAAATCTGAGGTCCCACTCTCCAGGCAAGGCATTCCCAATCTGCCACCTCTATGTATAAAAGGTGGCTATCCTGGTTTGCACATTGTGCCCGAGATGTTACTGTCTCTGAAACAGAACAAACTCTCTTTTAAGACCCTCCGTGACCCACATGCACTGAAGATTTAATTGCCTGGCTTCATAGAATATATTTTCCCTAATTTAAGGGCATGATTCTTCTCCCCAGTGACACAAGATCAATACGTGCTAACCTAAGAGCCTGGGAAATGCCCATTTCTTGAGTAGCGTCAATTAATTAAAAGGGGGGAAAAAAAAGAAAAAAAGGCAACATGGAATTAGCAGCCGTGCTCCTGCTCAGCAGCAGCTGGTGTTTTACAAGGCTGTCGATGCCTCGTACCCTCACACCACAGCCAGGCTGCTGTGAAGCAAAGACAGCGTTGTCTGCACGGTCAGTTTAGGAGCACCGAGCAATGCAAATTCTTCTGGGTGAGGCTTTTTTTGCAAAATGCCACTGACAGCCCCGACAAGCACAATGCCTGGACAGGAACTCGAGACCATCGGCAATGCGGAGAAGGTCAAACGCAAACAAGTTTATGAATGCTCCACTACAAAGCTCCTCTTTTATGAGCTTCTAAACAAATGGTCTTGTTTTCCTCTGCCAAGGGAATGAGGGAAAAGAACAAGCTATTTCAGTTCTTCGGCTGGAAACATCAGCCTCATATCAGCTGGCAGACGCTCCAGATGGAGGGGTGGGCCACAAGTCCTAGGAAGGACTTTAGAGGTTCTGATTTAGAGGATCACAGCCATGGTTAGGGGAAGGGAAATGGGGTCAGAGCAGCGCTGCTGTTGGTGCTTTGGGAAAACCCTTGAGCAGGTACCGTGCTTACCAGAGCACCCGGGGCAGCCTCGAGGGGCTGTAAAGCAGCAGAATGGCGTGGGATCAGCACTGGCTGCAGATCTGCCTGGGGTCTGGGGCAGGGCTTTCTGCCCATGCAATGGATGACTGAAATCCCACATCTCTTCGAGGCTCCTCATCCGATGAGTTGCCCTGCTCTAGGTTATGATCCAAGGGGGAGAGGATTACGGAGCAGGCTCCAGGTGGGTCTCGATCCCAGGGACTCCCCAGCAGCACACGGCTTCTCTCCACACCGCAGCCCAGGGGGCCCTGACCCCTCGCGCCTGCAGATGGCTGCTCACAGGCAAAGACAGCCTCACAGCTCTCACAAGCTGAGCACCTAGTTCCTCTCCCCGCTTGCCCCTTTCCTCCTGCTGCCAGCAACTGCAGCCTGGCACCACCATCCCAGTCCTGCCCAGGAATGTCCAGTGCCATGGGCAGCCTGGTGACAAGGAAACTTGGAGCAGGAGATAGTGGCCCTGTGCCACCTCCAGCTGAAGGTTCTGTGAGAAGTCACCTTCCCTACCTAATGCCACCAGCCCTCTCCAGGTATATGATGCAGAGAGCTGCAACCTGAGTCCGTGGGTGTCTCGAGCATCAGCGTGCCAGGAAGCTGCAGCTTCCCAAGGGGCCCATGATGAGGCCCTGGGCCAGCACTGGAGCAGGAGGCCAGCAAGAGCAGGTGCCTCCTTCCTTCTCGGGGCTTGGGTTCATCCAGGAGCACCCGCATGGAGGGGGCCACCCTGATGCTGTCAGGCAGCTGGTGCAAATGGGTGGTGTTGATGGGGGCTGATACCTGCTTAACATCCGTCACGTGGTGGACAAGGGTTGTTAGATGCCCTCAGGGCCAGCCTGTTTCTATGCCTCTGGCCCCTGGTTCCTCACTCCAAACCACGGCAGCAGCCACACTGCTTTTACCTCCAGCTACACAGCAAGGCAGGGACACTTTCCAGAACGTAACACTTCCCAGTCCAGCAAATCCACAGCAACTATAACCATTTGCCCATGGTCCTGCAAGCAGAGAGCGTAGCTTCACTGGGAACACAGCACACAGCACCTTGCCAGTGCAGGGCTCTGTGCCGGGGCACCTGCTTGGGGCTGTTGGGGCATCAAGGACTGTCCAGAAACAAAGAGTAGATTAAAGAAGAAATCAGTGAAGGGCCCACTGTGGGTGGCCCCCTATTTCCTGCCAGCCTTGCTGTCACCTCTGACGGTGCCCAGCACCCAGCACTGCCCTCCCTGCTTTGCGGCACCCTGGATGGCCGTGCTGGTGGTTTGTGCCCCTTGTTTGCTTCTCCACCATATTCACCCAGGAGCAATGCAGGAACGATGGAGCAGGGGCTTCAAAAAGGGTTTCCTCTGTGGGGCATGACATTGAAGAGGGACTGGAGCCTCCTGACAATAAAGTTGCTTCTCTAAGATACCTTCTGCAGGACACTTAAAAACAAAGTGGGGACTTGCAGGTCTTTGCTGCTTGCAAATCACGGCAGGCACCTTCGTCCTTGCTGCTAATAAGTGTTCAGCTAATGAGAAAGGGCATTTCAGTTCTCTTGCTACATGGTCCCTAGGAACAACACGTAGCCACATTCTCAGAGGGACATAAATCAGGCTCTGAGAGCAGGAAACCTGAGAATGGAGAGGCGCAGGCAGGGAGGAAAAGGAAAGCTAAAATGGCCTAACTGAGGAAATTAAGAACTCTCCTTTTGCTCCCCTCAGCTCAACTGCAGATCCCTGGGGAGAACTGAGAGCTGGGCAGCTACCAATGATCCTAATGGCAGTTTTATTTATGGTCCGTGTAAACTGTCCTGCTCGGCCCAGAGCAGTGCAGGAGGACATACCACACACCACCCTCCACAAGAAGCTTCTCCTGCTCAGCGAGGCAGCTCCGTGCAGCATGGGGATTTATGAGCTGCCATCAATAACTGTCACAGGGAAGCTGGACACCCAGCACCGACGTGACAGACAGTCTGATGGTAGATATGACAGCCAGATGTTCGCAGCAAACTTCCCCATGGTGCATGGACAGTAATTCTGATCAGTCAGTACCCCCTGGAGAGAAGCACTCACGTTGAGCAGATGCCCACTTATCTCTGCGCTGGGATCTGATGAACCTTGCAACCTCTGTCAGATACTTTCTATTCAATAAGAACATATCTAAATTACTGTCACGGTAACAACAGGGCCTCAATGTTTGATGTATAGGCAATAATGGATGTAACTTGGCTGTGTTACACTTGCAGAAAATATGTGGCTTAAACGAGCCACTTTGATGCCTAACTCTTGAACAGCCAGAGGAGGAATCCAGCTCAGCTGCATCCAGAGCTACAGATCCTTCATCTATGAATCAGGCAAATATATTCCTCCTCCCAAAAAACCTGCAGCTCCTGACAGAGGCTCCGCACGGCCGCTCTATAAGTGCAGCATAGTACAAGTCCAAGGATATTACTGTATCTCCAGTGTTAAACCATGCTCAGAGTTCTAAATGACTCACTTCTCCCTACCAGCTCTGCAAACTTTGCTCAGTCAGACCAGTCTCTCATCCTCTCCCCAGTCCCCAGGAGCTCTTTGGTACCTTGGACCCTTCGATCTTTACCTCATGCTGTTCCCCACAGCTCTGCAGCCTCAGCACTGCATTAGAGGGCCACTGCACGCTGGAGCTACTGGAAATCCCAGCACAGAATGGGATCGGATGGATCCTGCCCTCAGCCAGGCTGGCCCTGCAGCTCAGGAGACTTAAGTGGAGGCAGGACAACAACCCAGTGAGGCCAGAGCACGATCTGGTGGAGAGCAGGACCCTCCAGACAGCACCAACCAACGGCACCCAACCTCAGCAACCTGTTCTGACAGCAGAGCAGACTACTTGACTTTTGTGGCTCACTAAGACAGGAGCCCGAGAGCTTTCTTGACCTATCCTGCCATCCCTGCATGCCTCAAACCCAAGCTGGGCCTAAGGGGTGCCATTTTTGCTGTCCTTTCCTCTGGGACTCAAGAGCCTTGCGTCCCCAGTTATGGTCTGGCCACTGGTAGCCTGCTCAGAAATAACCTGAGAGCAACCAGAACTGACATGGGGTGAGTGGGGTGAGGGAACATACACGTGAGCAAGGCAGATACCTGGTAACTTGGCAACAAAGAATAAAATCAGTGAAAGAGTGAAAGGTGAGGGATGATTTAATATCATGCTGCCCTTTATCAGTTGACATCTCCCTCACTTCTTGGCTTTCACTGTCTTGGTGATGGATTTCCTTCATTTTCCTGACTGAAAATCATGATACCTGATCCATGGACAAACCCCATGGCTGATTTGTTTCAGATTCTTAGGCAATATATTTAACAAATTTAATGTGAGGTTACTCCAAGCCCTCACCTAGCACCAGGATGCCTGCCAGAGCATCCCAAAAAATGAGTAAATCAGCCCCAGTTCATACGCAGACCAAGCTGCCACACAGCAGAGGCCTCATCTACATACTCATTATACTCCCACTACTGCTCCAATAGAGCCTGTCCCATTACAGGACAGGCTATGGAGCAGCTCCAATACATTTAATCATCTCTAGAGGATTTTACAAGTTATACATAAGGTTTTAAAGACATTCCTTGGTTCCTGCAATGCATGAGGCCATCAGGGGCTCCACAGGAACAAAGAGGACCTGACTCAGGGAAGAAACGTTCACCAGCTCCCTGCTTCTGCAAGGGGGAGGCAGCAAAGCTGCCCCAAAACTAGCACCAGGAAGGGGTGCAGAGAGCCCAAAGAACCCTTCTCACCCACAGCACCTCAGCCCACCTCAGCCACAGGTGATGCAGGAGGAAGCAGGTGTGTGTTACCAGGCTTAATATCCTGCAGGCCCCTCTTTATGGCTGCATTTCTCAGCTTTTTCTCATTCAGCAGGAACTGGGCCGCTCCTGATTTGACACAGCAGGCAAACAGCATCAGATGATTTGACTCAGCTCCCACATGCCAGTAAAGAGCCAAAGCTTCAGCATGTAGTAGAGGAGCTGTAACCCATTCATCCAGACTGAGGGACAGTGATCTGACCACTTGACTTCTTCAGAAAGCACCGTCCTATTGTTTTATAGGACTGTGTTGCCTTCTTCTAGATCATTTCTATGCCACTTACTATTTTCTGCTAGCTTGACTCTGCTTTGATAGTCTTAGCAATTAGGATAATCTCCCCCATGTCTCTGTCATGCTCCCAAATGCTGGTGATGCTGCTGTCCAGTGCTAAACAGTTGCTACATCCTATTCCAGAGCTGATGCTCTTCAGTTTGGTCTAATATGATTCTATCATGTTACCTATGACTTTTTTTCCCCTCATTGACATTAAAAGGATGCTCTGGAGTGAATCACAAATGCAGCTAATGTTTCTTACACCTCCTCACAAAGCTTTATTTGCTCTTCAGCTTTGTGCTAAATTTAATTTGTTACCTTCCAAACCATTTCTGAAAGGTGCAAGCCCAACAGGAAAATTAATCTGTGCTCAACTCCTGAGATAACTAGGCTGATAACAGCACCCATTACCTCTGTGCTAGGCTGCAACCTCTTCGGAAGCAGCAGAGATGTCTCTCCCTTTGAGGAGCCCAGCTCCCTGTGCTCCTGGGTGGCTCCCCGCTCTGTCCCCTGGGTTTGTCTCCACAGCTGTGACTCGGAGGCCCAGCTGCTGCGTT
Organism: Rhynchotus rufescens; assembly: GCA_032273925.1. Lineage (NCBI taxonomy): Eukaryota > Metazoa > Chordata > Aves > Tinamiformes > Tinamidae > Rhynchotus > Rhynchotus rufescens. The sequence goes on from JAVCKT010024261.1 coordinate 15,507, forward strand.
TCCAGCACGGCAGCGCAGGCAATCCCCAGCCAGCCTTGCAGCCCTGCTGCTTCCCCAATTAGCGCTCATCTCGGATTGCACATTTGGTTTTCCCTCTTTATTGAATTTCATCTCACTGATTGCAAATTGCTGCTGAGGTTGTCAGGCTCATTTACAATCCCCGTTCTGCCTCCGAAGCACTGGCGAGTCCTGTCCCCCGAGTCCCACCCGATCTGCTGCTGGGCTCCAGTGCTCGCCCAGGTCCCACAGCACCCCTAGGTGCACTGCTCGCCCTGCTGAGGACGGGTTTCCTCTGCATTCACCTTCTCACCTGCATCGAGGTTTCCTCACCTGCAGTGTGGCTGAAGTCATACTCTATTAAACTGCTCCTTCCTCTGACCTACTTGGCCTGTTACTGTCAAGAACTAAATTAGAGCAGTTTTACATCATACGGCATTATTAAAGGCCTATTAAACTGGCTGCTCTTTGATCTGTCAGGGCTTACAAATAGATTGCTCAATGATTCGCTCCAGGATCATGCTTAAGTCACCTAATTTATCCCAAAACACCATCCTCTTGAATACTGGGCAAAGAGTCCTTCCTTCAGTTCTCTGACACTTCCTTACTCTGCCATCCCACCCCTAAGACCTGGTGAAGAACAGGGAGATGGTTTCAGGAGATGCTCATGAGGCCCCATTCCCATCTCCCAGGGCTCTACTGCAAGAATACATCCAGCTGTGCCATCCATCCCCCTGACCTCTCCCTGCTGTGTCCAGTGGTCCAGCCTCTGGTGTCAGGCCAAATCTATGTCCCCATAGATGGGGATCAACCTTCATCTCTTCATGCTTGCTGCATCCTGCCTAATCCCTGTGCAGAGCTGGCACTGGAGGCTTTGGGGTGCATGTGAAGGCAGGTGCAGTTGCACAAGCAGTAGCAGCCCAGAGCCTGATCCAGGGAGCAGTCACTAATCTCTGCCCTGCTGCTCTGCCCATTGCAGCCCCAGCAACAGGCCACCAGAACTGCCCATAAAGCATCTATATAAAATAATCGTCACAGGTCAAGACTGCCCTTTAAAATCAACCAACACTAATTCCAGGTCACTATAAAATGCAAATAATTAAGGTTCAGGAGCTGCTGCCCCTGGAGAGCAGGACCAGGACAGACAGCTGGGGGCTCTCAGCATGGCAATGGTCCCAATGCCACTCATCCTCACTTCAAGTTCAAAGCTAAGTGATGATCTGATAGGTTAAAGCAGGGAAGCAGCTAGGAGCAGCTTTCCAAACTGCAAGCACAGCAGGCTGCTCTGGTTAAATGATGCCCATCATATCCTGAAAGAGCAGTAGCTCTAGGAATGAAAAAGTGGCCCAGGAGGATCCGAGTAAGAAACAATCTCCACAAAAGCAGCAATGAAAGAGGCTTAAACTCCATGCTTTGATTTTGCACTGAAACCCACTCTCACAAAGCCCTAATTTGATATCTAAGGGTATGAGGCAGCAAAGAGCAGGGTCCTGAGCTGCCTTTTGCCCAGCTTCAGAGCCCACCAGAGCACCCTGTAAAGCCACAGGAGCTGCAGCAGGATGAAGGAGAGGGCCCAGGTCCTGCAGGGACACACCAAGGTCTTCCAGGCCTCCCCCCGTTCCCCAAAGCAGCTGCTGAGAAGGAGGAATCATCGCACGGAGAGGCCAGTGGCTGGGGGTGAGAAGGGAGTCCTGAGGACAAGGAGGCGGCAGCATCAAGGACACTGCTCATCTCCTCCCTTCGGCTCAGACGTGGCACCAGCCCCTTGTTTTAAAGCACACATGAATCTCCCCAGCAGTCCACATTAATCTCAAGGATTCTGCAGGGAATAAAAAGGTGCCTTTTAGGTTTTGTGGCAGAAGAAAATGAGCAGTTTCACTACAAAACAACCTCTCTGCTGCAAATGCCACTTAGAGGCCATTTGAAGAAAGTCCCTGTCCACTTCAGGCTCTTCAGAGGTCCTTTCAGGTGACAGTACAAGGGACCTGCACTCGTTTAGTGTTTTCACACCCCAGCTACTGCCCTGGCCAGTGCCCAGAGTGCAGCGAGAGGCTCCCGCTCCCAGCCCAGCAGAAATAGGAGAGTGTTGGACACGGCAGGGACATTTGCAGTGCTGCAGGATTCGTGGTCGGAGCTCCCTTGGGCACAAGCACTAACACTGAGGGATCTGCCAGCAGGCCGGATTCACAGCCCATGGGGAGGGCAGGATTTGGTCCAACAAACCCAGGGTAATGCTTTCAAAGCTGGAAGGCTCAGCAAGCCTTTCATCTGCAAAAACTTTCAACCTTTTAAAGACAGAGACTATTTATTTTGCCACTATTCAGCATTAAATGGGCAGCAAGTCTCTGAGAATTGCTCTAAGAGCAGACACGGATGCCTGTGCTAAACAAATATTTCTCTCCTAGCAGGGAAAGGACAGGTACCAAGACGATAGGTATTTCTTTTGCATCTTCTATTTTAAGTGAGATACAACAGGAACTCAGTCTTCAAAATTTCCCAAACAAAACATTTGTTCAGTAAAATATGTTTATACAGGCTGGAAAGGGCATACTTGCTTCCCGAGCAACACAAAACATGAGCTAATTTCCTGAAGGTTTGGGTCATTTCAAGCTGTTCATATCTTGAAAGGTCAACAGCTTCAGTAAAGAGGGGGAAGCCTGGGAGCACATGTCTGAGCAGCCTCCTCTGCAGCGGGTACACTTGGATGGTATTTATCTTGAGGCTATCAATATTTACAAAGAGCTGCCATAACATTACCCTGCTTTCACTGCATTAGTCATGAAGGACACAGCCCCTCTCTCACAAAAACATGAGAGCAAACAGACTTCAACTCATGCTCATGAACCACTTGCTCTAAAACCTCTTCTCTTAACGAGGGTGCTTCAGAGTGTCACGGATCCTCATGTTGGAAGGGATCTCCTGAAGTCTCTAGCCAAGTTCCTTCCCAAAGCAGGCTCAGCACTGAGGACAGATGTGGTTGCTCAGGACTCTTTGCAGTCTGGTTTTTAAATCTCCAAACAGTGGAGATAGTGCTCCCTTCCTGCCTCCCTTCAGAACTGTTGACCGCTTGCTGCATGCTGTGTTGTCCATCCAGAAGGTGTTAAGGAGGTTGAAGTCCCTCAAAAATCAGGGTCAGCCATACAGAGACTCTAAAAGAACTGTGGCTCCCAAAGGAAGGAGCTGTGAAGCCTTCACTGTCACATCCCAAAGCTATCTAGACCACATTTGCTATGAGAAAGTGAGTCTCTCAAAAAACCACATCAAGGACATCGCTCTGAAGCGAGGATGCCATTACAGCCACAGCAGCTGTGGCCTGCAGGCATCTGGGGACACTTGCAACATGGGTGTCTTTGTTAGCACTGGTAACATTATCCTGAATTCAGCATAAGAAAGCATCCACATGCCCAGAGTGGCAACCTAGACTTGGAGGCCTGTGATGTTGGTCTTGTAGGACACAATCTGCCAACCACTTACTTATTTAACTAACTACAAATAAAACCCAGGTGGAAAATTTCAGGTATCTGATTCCCACTTTTACATGTTTCATGGTCTATTTCTGCCTTAAGTGCAAGACAGGCCAAAGGCAAATCCCAAGGTGAATCCTGCTGCAGGGACAAAATTCCTCCCTTCTCCATTTCCATGCCCACTGTCCTTGCCATGAGCTGAGCAGTGTTCCCAGATCTTCCCCTCCTAAATGTGGAAGTCCAGGCATCCAAATCTACCTGCACATGTTTTTTTGTACGCAAAGCAGGTCTCTCATCCCAGCTAGCTTTTTTTCTCCATATCAGGGTTTTGCCATCTACCACCTAAAGCCACCAAAACATGGTGTTCCCTAACCTCGTCTTATATCTGCACCATCACATCAGCATCTGCACGCAGTCCCCAGCAGCAGCAGCAGGCAGCCTGGAGCGACCAGCAGAACCGCTGCCAGCCAACTGAGCTGCAGGATTCCTGCTTGGAAACACCGGGTCTCTCCACCTGCCTGTTTTAGGAACCACCTTGGAGCCTTCAAGTAAAAGAAGTTTCATCTGAGATGCAGCCACAGAGCAAAACTGCAGCAGCCTTAGCAAACTGGCTGAAACCAAAGCTGGACACTCATGAACAGCCACTCAGAGCAGAGCAGCTGCCATCAGAGCAGCTGGCTCTCCAGGCCCTTTAAAATCAGGCCACTCTTTTAGGCACCTAGGTCTAGATTTTGAAGTTTGTTCAGACGGCGTTGGCCTGGATGTGCACATCTCAGGCATCATTTCATTTTACCTCAATTTTCATTGCAAATCATCTGTGCTCATTCTGAACTAAGCCTGCCACGAGGCAGAGCCGGAGACACTAAGGAAATTGCCTAGAACGTGATAAAGGGCATCAGCGGCCGTCAGCGCCCACCGCACCGGCTGCGGCACATGAATCGATGGAGAGGTCCGGAGCAGGTGCCCTGCTGGCAATGCTCTTGATTTATCATGATTGCCATCATAATTATACTTTTCCTTAAATCCCCACCTCCTGGAGCCATGGGATTGTGAGTTTTTTAGATTCTAAAATGCCCTGATTCCCCAACCAGTGATCTTATGAGTTGGGGCACAGGGGTTTGATTCACACATTTTGGACACACAGCATCAGCTCAAGTATGAAAATGTGTTTTTCAAGCCATGCCAGGCTTGCCTTTAGGACTGCAATTAGCGCCTGTGTTTTAAAACCACCTCCAGGCAACCTTCAAGTTTTGCAGACATAATTACGTGCAGATACAAGGCTAGTGGCTATTTCTGAACAAGAGACCTTTAATGTTTCATTCTCCTGCTACATGTCCTGCAGTTTTCTGTAACCCCTTAACATAGATTTTTCCCAGCATTAATGGATCCTGCTCTTTTTTAGGCACTAAGTTACTCCCCAGAAGTTAGTTATGTTGCAAAAGTGGAATAAACAACTACTTATCCCACTTCCACTGTGCAGATCTAAAGGCTATGTTTAAAAATAAAATCAACATAATTCAAAAATAAATTAAGCCAAGTCTCAGGCTTACCCTACTGCAACCAACATGGCTAGTGGCTGGAGGAGGGGACCAGGATTTCTATCAGCATCAGTCAATCTACTGTAATGGGAAGGCAGCTCTTGCCTGGACCATTTTTGCCAGGCAATCCGATGCCGAGATGCCCCAGGCTGAGCATCACTTCTGTAAGGATGCAGGATTAAACATGGTCCCAATTAGGATATCATGGATGTGATGCTGTCAAACCAATTGCTTCTGTCTTAGCCCTGCCTCATCACATCTCGAGTCATGGTGACAGCAGGACCCCTGCCACGTGTGGGGAGGTCACACCGCTTCTCCTGTGAGGAACGAGTCAGAGGATACGTAACACCAAACATCTAGGTCCTTCATTTAGTATATGGGAAAAGAGGATGGACAGATCCAGGAACAAAGGGTCAAATTATGATCACACCTTGGCAGCAGAGGGAAAAGCAACACTTGGTTTTCTGCAGGCTGTAGCATCCTGAGCTTCCCAGGGAGCCCATGTGCTCTGGTACAGATGATATTTCCATTGCTTTGCTTGGGAGAGACAAATTCACAGCCTGAGCCGCTGGATCAGTGAAATGAATTTTTTGCTATAACAAAAAGGTTAAACTGCAATAAAGTTGCCGAGGCACCAATTCAGCAACACAGATATATAAAGGCCATCTTTTTGCTAGAGTAATTTGGCCAAGCCATGCAGACTTTCCAATTTACACCGGCAGAACATGCAGCCCATGGTGACAGAGCCATGTGGACTTCCAGTAGAAACACAGTGCTGACGGATGGCTACGTGTCCTGGCTGCTTGACAGACCTGAGTTAACCATCTGAGCCCCCAGGACGGATGGCTAGGGGCAAAAATATAACCGCTATCATCTCAACATTAGGTTTGTTCTAAGTACTTCATTACTAAGTCATTACTCTCGGAGATGGCCCCTCACAATGGGAAAAATGCTGATCTCATTTTATTTAATTGGAACAAAGTTCTATCGGCTGGCCAGGAGCCCATTACTATAATTGATTTTTTAATATCAATATAAATATGTATTCACTTTGTTCAGCTACTTCCCTGTGCCTTGGAGGTTTGGGAAGAGGGCTGTGATGTCAGCTGGAGCTAGCAGTGCTCTGCTCTGGAGCACCATCCCTCACCCTTACGGATGCACTGGTTAATGAGCTGAATTCACACGGAGGGAGGTGAGTGTTTTCTCTCTGGGCACTTCCCCTCTGCAAGCTGCACATGTGCACTGGTCAACGTGAGAACAAGTGGGGAGTCATGCGAGCTTGCAAGGCTTCTTCAGTGCAGGGGGAGCAGCACAGAGAGGCAATGAGCAATTCATGCCCAGAGATACATATGTCAAAGACAGGAAAGCATAGGAAAAGGCAGCCTGTTCCCTGTGCCCTGTCCTGCTTCCCACTCTGAACTCTGGAGTGTCTCCAACCCCTGGAGCAAGAGGAGGACTAGTTTATGCAAGGGATTTGTGTTTGGTCACCAAAAAGCAGACCTGCTTAGAGAACAGGGGAAAAATGCATCCATGAAGCCTGTATCAAGGCTGCAGTGAGATGTACAGCTCATCTTTAGCATCTCCTAAAACCTCTCCATTTTGTGATTTAGCATAAAATATTGAGTTTGCACCATTAGGCGGCAGCTGAGAGATATCTGGCCCAGTAGCTTGTACAAGTGTGGCCTTAGGGAAGAAGGAATAAGAAATGCTGTTGCCTAGGTTTCCTCACCTCTGCTGCTTTATGACTTCTGTGTCCTGTGAAATTGTGTCCAGCAAAAATGAACTGATAGTGTTTAGGCACTACCAAAATAGCCCAGATTTCTCCAGGCGAGCAGCCCGCTTTTCAGCCAGTTCAGCCCCAGTCACTGTGACAGATTCCTGCTGGCAGGAGAGCCTCAGCTCCCCCGGGTGCTTGGCCATATTTGAGCTCTCCTGTCCCCCATGCACAACCTCCAACCCCCTTGACTTTCTCCCAGATTGAATCAGAGCAGCGTTGCTCCCAGCCTCTCACCTTGCCATCGTTGGTGACTGCAGCAAAGACAGTGGAGGAGTAAGGAGACCAGGCAACATCCCCAACAGCAGAATTCAGGTCGTAAATAAACATCGGAGTCCTGGAAAAAGAGACCCAGGGAAAAGAGCTCTTTCAAGCACATGCTGCTCTGGAGGTGAAACACAGATATAAACACTTTGATCCTGCAGCCTGGTGGGTTGTGCTGTTTAAAGGTGACCACGGAGGTGGGAGATGGGAGATTTCCCTAGGTCAGCTCTCACCTGGTGCTTGAACGAGAGGCTTCAGAGAGAAAGACAAAGCTGAGTATCCACCCAAACAGGCCTGGATGGGTCCCAGTGTGCTGGGCAGAAAGGCAGCCCATTTCTGTCTTCCTGAAAGCGCTTTGAAAGCTCTCTCTGCACATCCAGCAAGATGGGAACTCTCTGGTTAATAATCATACAGGAAAAAGTGAAATGTGGTTTCTCTCTCTAGACCTTTGAAAACACCATTGAATATTACAGCAATATGTATTGGCAACAGGAAATATTTGACTCTGACTGATTTACAACAAAATCAATTTCCTGATTGAAACCAGACCTTCCCCAACTACTAACCCTGAACTTCATTATGTTTATTTAAATGTTCCAATCCTTTTTTTTTTTTTGGTTCTTTCTTTCTTTTTTCTCCTCTCTGGTTCTCAGGAGGTTTCAGGCCCCTGAGGCCTCATGCCAGCACATGACATTTCTTTGTATCATTGCTGCAGAGGAATAATCCTGTCACAGTAGGTGCTCTCTGAAGAAAGCCAAGTCCAAAGCAACGCAGTCAAGTTTTGTTCTGGACAGTGCTGCTTGGTCAGTCCTTGGGGCAGCCTATGTTAAACTTTTACCGTTGTTACTCAAGGAGGGCAAATCTGCTTCTCTAGCCCCAAATAAAGCAGATAAGAGAGCAATTAATATTATATCCAGTGAACAGAGAAACTGTCACTGAGATCCAAGCAGAGACAACACCTGCAGCCTGCATCTCATCCTGGATGAGACTGACCTCCCTGCCCACACTGGGCCCCAGCAGCACCTACTTGATGGTGTGGTCCCAGATCTTGACTGTCCAGTCAGAGCTGCAGGAAATGAAGACCTTCATATGGTAGGGATTCCAGCTGACCGCGTCCACTGCCATGTGATGGGCTTCAAACACATCCAGAAACTGGCTCGAATAGCATTTTGAACACTGCAATGGAAAAAATTAGTCAGTAATAACAGCTAGATCTTCCCCTGGAGATGGTATTCCTGGATAAGGATGTTTGTGAATACTTAGGAGGCCTCTTCTGGGCTGGCTGGGGAGAAGCAGGTAGTACCATGAGGTGCTATCAAAACTAAATCATTTAACATCTACTGTTTCACCCCACTGGTAAGAAAAATTGAGCACCCCTCTGCTGGGCATAAGGACTGGAGCCCAAAATGTACTGGATCTACAGCTGGAGCCATGCCGTGGAGCCCATTGTCCAGCTTGGGTTCTTGGGGCATCTCAGGAGAAGCAGGGAAAAACAGCTGTTGTGTTGCACAGGAACGCAGCCCAATCTAGGCCATTTCTTATCTCCAATAGCAGTTAGTGGTTAGAGCAAGCCTTAAGGAATGGGGTAAGAACAGAGTGATCCAGCCACACGCCATAAACTATGGGTCAGCGCTTCGGGTCCACAGAATCACAGAAGGGTTGAGGTCAGAAGGGACCTCTGGAGATCATGTAGCCCAAGCGCCCTGCTCAAGCACAGTCAGCTACAGCACACTTCCAAGGACTGTGCCCAGATGGCTTTTAAATATCTCCAGGGAAGGAGATTCCACAACCTCTCTGAGCAGCTTGTCCCAGTGCTCTGTCACCCTCACAGTAAAGAAATGTTTTCTCATGTTCAAATGGAATTTCTTGTGTTCCAGCTTGTCCCTGTTCCCTCTTACCCTATCACCAGGCCCAGTGAGAAGAGTCTGGCTCCATCCTATTTCCCTATGCATTGATGGGATCATCCCTCAGCAGTCTTTTTCTTCCAGGCTGAACAGTCCCAGCTCCCTCAGCCTTTCCTCATAGGAAAGATGCTCTAGTCCGTCCCTTAGTCATCTTAGTAGCCCTCAGCTTGTATGCCAAGGGGCAACCTGAATCTGGACTGTTGCATTTAACACTTGCAAAAATGCTGCTCTGTGATGAAGCATAAGCCACGGAAAGAACTGTCAGAGCCTCTGAGGGATTTGGGGACCGTTCCACAAGCCCTTTTCCTGCCATCATCCTGCCACAGCCTGTGCCAGGAGCCTGCCTCGTCACCCAGTTCCTCCCTGTAACCCTTCCTCTTACGACAGCACGTTGGGCCACCCCGTAACGCAGCTGACAGCAGCCTGCAAATGTGCAAACTGTGCAAATCCCGTGCAAGGAGCCACCAGGATGCACGTGAGTGTGAGCCCAGCCGCACGGCAGCCGCGGGTGCCGGTGCAGAGCAGGGGAGGGCAGCCAGAAGCAGAAACCATTTGTGATCCTTGGAAAAGCCACTTGCGGGAGCTAAGGCTGTGGGGGGAGAAGCTACAATCTGCTGGTGTGCACTACAGGATGGGGGCCTTCATCCAGCTCTCCCGACAGTCCTGCTTTACAGAGAAATGAGGTTATTGTCCCCAGCTCTCCCCACTGCAGGGGACAGGAGGCTGCTTTCATCAGCAAAAAGGCTCCTCCTCTGATAAGGAAGGTCTTTTTGGCTGGGTGCTGACACATGAGCCGTATCCATGCAGCAAGCACGGGTCTGATTCACTCTGCTTCAGCACAGACACTATTAGGACTGTTAAGGACCTTTCTTTATTCCCTAATGAATGCAGCAACACATCATCTGCCAGAGCAGCAGGGCTGCTGAACTGTTACATGAATTTAATTCTTGCACACCAAAGCTTCACTGCACAGGCTCATCACGAGGCTTAATTGTTTATTACACATTATTATTACATTCACTATCTGTGTATTGGACTATTTCTTTTTTAATTTCCAATGCCCTTGTGCACTGGGACAGGTACTGAACCCAGGGTGCTAAACTGAGGTCCCTGTTACAGTGGGAAGTGGAAACAAGAACACGGCTCAGGCCCCACTGAGATTTTTTGGCAGGAGGAGGTGGTGTCTGTAGCTTGCTAATAGTTTGGTGCATACTCTGTCATTGAGCTACAGTGCCTCTCTGCAATTATGGTAGGGAAATTTCCTTTAATGGCATGTTCCATAGCTTTACTTCATAATTCTTAATGCTCAGCCACTAGGGAAATTGGTACTTGGCTTATTTTGAAAGTCACTTTGCTGGGAACAGACCAAATGGGTCATAAGTAATTTGATACAAGAGAGAAGGTGCTTTTTGAGCTGTCATTAGTCCCTAATACCTGAGGACTTTTTTATCAGTAAGATCCTTACCAGGTCTGTCTGCATCCAACAGAGCTGGAATGCTCAAGGTTATGGTTTGAAACCCTTTTGGGTTTGAACCCTTGGTCAGTGCAGGTTTGGGCACTGCAGCCTGCAACACCCTGGGAGAGCTGACCCCAGCACAGGGTTCACAGTGAGCAAGCCCAGCCCAGCCCCACATAGGAATGGGAAAGCCAATATTCTCAGAAAATCTTCATCCACCAACATGAAATCAGAAACAAAATGGGTTCTCTAGGGTTGATGCCTGGCTGGGATCCCTCATGGAAAAGGAACCCTGCCTGCCAGCTCCAATGCAGAGCCACACGCTGTGCCCCAGAGCTGCCTGCCAGCCTGGCACCATCTTCACTCTGACCTCTCCAGAGCTTTGCTGATGTGCAAGACAGGGACTTGATCAAACCACACCTATTTGGAAGAAATGCCATTACCTCAAGAGAAAAATCAGAGCAAAGTGTGATTTTAACCACCAAAAGAGCTTCTGCATTGACTAGAACTGCTGGCAAAGTCTTTCACTTCTGGTCTGCTTTAAAATTGCAGTGATTATAGACACATGTCAAGATGAAAACAAACCTCTTGGAAAATGTGATGCCTAACTTCCAGGACAGCTTTGATAACAAGGAGCAGACTCAGGAAGCAGACTTGTGCTGACTTGTGCAGCTTGTCTGATCTTCTAGAGTACTGCCCAAATTTGCTGAGAGTGATTTTTTCCTATTTGAATAGTGGTAGATGCACATGAATGGTAAACAGCATTTTTTGACAGTACAGTAAATCAGGAATGTGTCTACTACAGCAATATGAGAAATCAGTGACAAGATAATTGGTGACAGGATTACAAAACATGAGAGAGAAATACTGAAAAAAAAAATCCAAAGAGATAAAACTCACTCATCACCTTCATTAATAGCACATCAGTTTATACAAGGTAACACTAGCCTCACACAAAACTCCTGTATATCCATGGTGTATAGATGGTAATTTGTGTCCTCATAAGGTAGAGAGCTTCATCAGTTCACTAACAGACATATCATGAAGCTAGGTAACACACAGACTTAATAAATCACCTTTTCTCAAAGGAGGTTTGCAACAGGCAGTAGAAAGAGTACTGCACAAGGCTGGCAGATCTGGACACACAGGTGACGGCTCATGACAAACTGCTGACATGGACATATCTGGTGTTGTTGATGAGGATCCTTTGAGCGACACCCAAGTTGCTGCCTTGGCTTTCATTTAGTGCCTTCTTGTAGAGATTTGTAAGAGAAGTACTAAGATTTGTATAATGGCGTGTGAACAGATACAGATCACAGAGTAGTTGAGATTGGAAGGGACCTCTAGAGATCATCTAGTTCAACTCCTCTGCTCCAGCAGGGACACCCAGAGCACGGGGCACAGGGCGGCA
>JAVCKT010024261.1:35539-53967 GCA_032273925.1 Rhynchotus rufescens
GGTTCCTAACAGAGGCAGCCACTGTGGTCAGGGCTGATGGGCTGCTCCTAGCTACCGTTTGACAACAATTCGATGCAAATTTGGAGCGGGATCTGCCAAGTTTCCAGCTGGAAGTCAGAATGAATTTGTTTGCTTTGTGCTCTCAGTGTTGGAAGTGTTATCGGTGTTTGAAGAAGCTTTTCTTCTGGATGGTCCTTTCAGAGAGATTAATGAAGCTCTCTTTCATTTATTCTATATTTGTACTATGCTTTTCCAAATAGAAGATCTGCAGTTTCTTTAATTTTATTCTAAATAAAAATCAGAGATCATTCTTTTGTAAAACCATCCAGAGTTTGAGCTGGTTGTCCACTCTTCCTTGTTGGGTACAAAACTGAGGGCTAATGAAAAGCCCTCTTGGTTCAATCTTTGGCTTTCACTGTCAATCTCAGCCCAGGAAAAGAAAGCTGCCAGCATGTAAAAATGTGGTATTTCAACCCTTGCCTGCTAAGTACATAACAGCTCTGCTAACTTTGCCTTAAAAAAATCAGAAACCTAACAAAACAGAGCTTTCCACGTGGTCAAATTGTGGTCAAGCTTATAACTGAAGTATAAGGAATGAGTAGAAATGACATGGTGCTAAGCAGATCTCAAAACTCACCCCAGGGACAGTTAAGTAGGTATCAGAATATGTTCAAGGGGACTAGAAATAAACAGCTAATGATGTGAAAACACAGTTAAGCATATATGAATGAGAGAAATAAGAGCAAAAGTGTCTCCATCAGGTGAACTGCCATCAGAGTCCATCTGCACACTCTTAGGTTTTCCCACTGTGGCATTTCTCTGAAGTTTACTCTAAAATGTGACAGCCTGTAAGCATAGCAGCCTGAGTACAGTCTGTTATTGAGGCTCACATGATAGGGTAACTTGCTAAGTCACTTTAACTGGATGTATTTAACTGTATTATCTATATCCAGAGGTTTGTATTACCTACTTCATCTTCTGATGTTCACTTGAAGGTTACCTGTCCCTGCCTAGGAAGCTCTGAGAGCTAATTTGGGACAGGGATTAGGGATTTGGAATTTATAAAAGAGATTTTTGTACCTAAAGTTGCATATATGAACCTGGAGGAGTTTGCAAAGGAACTAATAATCAATGCACTCTCTTGGCTGTGTTCATTGCAAGACGCTCCCTCCCCCTGTCTAACTATGGGACAAAATACACAGTTAGAGATGAACTCCTGCCCTTGGTGGCAAGGCCTACACAGACAAGCTTTGAGAAGTCTGGTATAAATAGTTGAAAAATGAGCACCCAAGGATGTAAATAAATTTCTTTGCTTTCTGGGAAATAATTGCATTTTGAATTCCCTGTATTTTAGGGTAATTCAATATTTGGGAGGTACAAGATTTGAATCAGCTAGTCAGTAGAGAAAAACAGTGAGATTCAGAGACATAAACCTAAGGTTCATTTAGGGACATCTATCAATGCATGTGCTGCAATAAAACAAAAACAAACAAAAAATGATCAAAGACAGAGCATGAAACTTCGTGCCAGCGCTGGGGAGGAGGTTGTACATTCCCACTCCCATTCGGAACTGAAATCTTTCGGGAAGCATTTTAGAGCATTCTGCCCTGCCTCTGGGTCACTCTCCCAGGACAGGGAAGGCTTCAAAGCAAGGACCCATCTTGAATTCCTGCAGCTGCAAAGCAGGAAAATGATCTCTGACCTCCAAGGCTGTGGAGCTCTGTTCGGTGGCCTGCAGCTGCAGGCAGGACGAAGGGCAGCCTCAGAGCGAGGAGCTGCTGGTTCTGCCTATTTCCAAGTTTAACATGGAGCCCCAGACCAGCTGGAGGCCAGCAGCAGCAAGCGGGCACTGCAAACTATTGCTGCCACTTTTTAAACCTGACTCATTACAAATAGTAATAAATCTAGTGCATCATTGAGCTTTAGAGGCAATTGGCATTAGTTTGTCTGCAAAAGGAAATTGCCACCTACCGCTTACCTTAACTAAAGTCCATGACACTATGCGCCCATCCGAGGAGACAGAGAAGAAGTTCAAGTTGTTGTCCATGTCATCCTTCTGCCATTTGACCTTAAAACAAGCAAACAGGCCCAGTCAGCACCAAGTATTCAGCGTCAGTGGCACAGAACTGAGTCCTGGGCGTTCAGCAGTGTCTTCTCCCATGCTTCCTAAAGAGGATGTGTTTTTCACCCAAGATGCCTGATGCTGGGCATCTCACAGCTTCCACAGGCAGGTCTCCTGCCGCTCAGGTGTGGGGCTCCAGCGCTCCTGCAGGGATGCTGGTGAGAGGGCAGAGTCCCACACCTGAGGACTCGGTGTCTAACAGAACCAGCTCCTCTCACATCGACGGGAGCACTGCTGTCAAGATCAGGTGTTTTGAGGCAGCCGAGATAGGCAGCACGAGACACCTCGCCGTCTCAGAGACCCCCACGCTTACTCCAAATAGCAGTGGTAGTGGGGAGTGCAAGGGTCTCCAGAGCAGGACATTTACACAGATAAATGATACCTCTCTGCACATTAAGCCCCATTCCACTTGGCTAACTACTCCAAGCACAGTGGCACGTGGTTCCCCTTCAGTCTGCCCACGTCACATTAGCTTTCTGTCCCTATGTGAGGGGCAGACAAGCCTTGGCAGGCAATGCATGACAGGGGTCTGTAGGGCCCTGCTGCCTAAGGGGGATCAGAATGCCCCCTTTAAAGCTGGAATCCTTCCTACACCTTCAGAGCATCTGTCTGCCTGGTACAGAGATTTGCCTTTTGACTATGACAGCTCAGCAGCAGAGATTAGAACCCAGATAAATGGCTTACAGTTTAGAAGAGACATTTCAGTTAGAGCAGAAGCACTAAGAACGCTCAATTCCCACATCTAGGAATTCAATCAGACTGAAGGGAAAAGGATGACTTGTCACTGGGCCTGTCAACATACCCTGGTGTTGGCATCTCTCAGTTTAGCACAAGCACTTCCACACACTCTGCCCAGGTTTTTAAAGGTGCATTTGCTCCTGTCCAAGCACTGCAGAAGATAACGTTTTCTTAAATATAATTCATGATAAATAGACATGATTATCGTGGTGCTTGCCAAATGCTCCATCTATAACCGGTTATTTACCTGGAACCTCTTCCAGAAAATAAACAGCATTTGTATACTTTAATTATACAGACTGGATATCCTGATACTACTTCCTTGGGAGAAATAGCGTTATTTCTATTTTAAAAAATTGTTTATACTAGGAAGTTCTGTGGAGCATGAAAATTCAGCAAGAGACTCACCTAAGAGTAATTAATCCTCTAGTGAACAGGTTTCCTACCTAGAACACACTGTTCCAAGGAAAGAAAAACAAAATTTTAAGGGAATCCATCTGAGAATGAATTGAAATGCCAGTAACATGGCCATGAGAAACAACTGAAGAGTCTCAAGAAACAAACAGCTGTAAGCATCCTTGCACCAGAGAAATAATAAGCTTCTCAGTGGTTCCTTCTGCTATCTTACCTTAGCAGAGTGGCACGATACAATACAGCCCAGAATAAAAGGGCTAATGAAGTAAGAGTTAGTTCAATGGTGCACTTAGGGAACAGCGATTTCCAAGGCTGGAATAGTGCTATAGTGCACAAAATGTGCTGGGTATCTATTCCACAGACGTGTTCCTGGGATCGTGACCCAGTACTGACAGTGATGGTCACCCATGGGTGCTTCAGATGAGGGGTTAGCATAGTGAGGATTTTTAATCCAAAGTGAGAAATGTGGTGTTCAGAAGACCCTGGTTACAAACACAGGTGCTGGGTGTCTGATGTGAGGCACTTAAAAATTATGTTTCAAATTTGAAGGTTTTTTTTTCAATGTTACTCTAAACCTGTCTGACAATGAGATCTTTCTATTCATATATCCAACATATCTCTTCCCTAATTCATGTTCCTCCTATCTACTCTCCCAAATGTTTTTTCAAATAAAAAACTTGCCTTGAAGCAGGAGAAGCAAATTCCTAAGGCAGTATCATCTTCTGCATCTTCTGTGAAAAGACAATGCCAGGATTTCGCCATCTGAGCTTGGGAGCAGTTAAGTGCCTCAATAGCCTTTACTGTCCCAGGACCATACCAGAGGAAAAGCAGATCCAAAGCACCCAAAACCTCCAGATTAAACCCAACAACCACCTGAGCTGCACAGGAGGGAGAACTGCAGGTCACACACATGTGCTGCAGTCACTGTGGGTCTGAGCCCATCCTTAAGTCTAGAGCCACCATCGGCACCACTTACATGATGTATGTGCTTGGGTCACAGCTGGTTGAGGTCCAGCTACCATCAGAGCCAGGCTCTCATTAGTGAGATGTGCTCACGCTGGGCAGGGGCAACTGAAGCTGATTTCACTGCATCTGCTCTTGCTAACCACAATGTAGACGTTTTGTTCCCGAGCCAGAGCCAAGTGACAGCCCAACACAGCAACAGAAAACGTGTGGATGAAGGCGCAGCTGCTGGAGTCCTTCCCTGATCCCACTGTGTGAACGCTGCCTGGAGTCCTCATGCCCGCACTAACACAACCTGCAGCAGTAAAGACCTTTTCCCCAGCATTTGCACACCCAAAGGACTCTCCCCAAGGGGGATGCAGTCAAGTCTTTCACCATCACAGTTAGATTTAACAAACCACTTCACCTCATCCATTGCACAGACCGCTGATGTCAACTGCCCCAAGCAGCCTAGTGGGCTCATTTGCTTGGTGTGCTCCTGCTCCTAAATTCAAAACAGTCAACAGAAGTCAACAGATTCAGTCTGTAACTTTTTTTCTCCTGATCTCTGAATACCCTGAACACTTATTAGAGTAATTAACCGTCACGATCCTGCAATAACATTGGGCATCTGCTCAGAATTGGTGTTCTCTCTACTCTCAGAGGCCTGTGAATATGGCACAGCCCCCTGTCATCAGCAAAATCCAGGCTGTGTGGGGTGGCACATCTGACAAGAGCACTAGGCAACTGTGTGTATGGTAGGAAAAAGTTAGTTCTTTTCCGAAGCTTATGATAACGATCCTGGGGTTTTGGCTGCATGATACAATTCAAAGAAAAAGTTCAGTTATGATATGGTGAAAGCAAAGAGCCACATGAGAAAGAAAAGTGTGTGTAAACAGTGGAACTGAGACGAGTAAACATAATGGTGCAAGTCACTCGCTGTGCCAGATCATTGTGGGATCTGCAATACAATCAATGAAGACTGCTCTTTTTTGGAATATGATCTTTAACCTGACTGGTTTTTGCAGTGCAAAAATAGCCTGTGAAATTCATTGCTATGAGGTAACTGTGAGAAAAGCCTAGCACTTTCTTCTTTTTATTTTGTGAAGCTTGTTTTTTTGTTTTTTTTTTTTTTTTTTGAATTAAGTCTGTGCAAATCTGTTCATAAAAACATAAAGGTAGAAATCTACAATTTCACTGCTATGTACAGAGGGTTAGCAGGGCAATAATCCACTAATTCACAGCAAGAGAATACTATCATCTTTGTGGACAGCAGCTGGTAGTGGCTCCTGTCCAAGGCAGGAGATTAGTCCATTTATCCGATCTGATTTGAAAATTCCCATCTTTCTGATGTCATTTCTATATAAGAAATAATAGATCGGTTTTCACGGCGTGGCAGCCACTAGTCCCTGACATTAGCAAAACACAATTGGTCAAAACAGTCCCCTCCACGAGGCTGACCTGGCTGCTTTCTTGCCAGGAGACACCTGCTATTGCAAACACAGATCCCTCCGGCTGCCTCTCCGCTTGCCAAAGCCCCACCGTGGGGTGCAACACACAACAGATGCACGACGACTGCTGAGCCTTTCCTTCTGCCCTCGTTAATCATCTTCCACGGAGCCCTTTGCTGGAGCTAGAGGAACAGGGCTCCACTGTCTCCTAAGTCAAAGAAATGAGTTTGACTGTCCTAAGACAAAGAAATGAGTTCTGGTCATTCAGTAATTAAAGGAGTAAAAGGTCTGTCATAGGTAAAGGGGAGAGACAAGAGCATTAGTGAATCTCCAGGACCCCATTATAGGGACTGTTTGGGTAAGACCTGCTCAGACACCTCCAGCAGGTGACAATCTCCCTGGGCTGCTAAAGGTCCCTGTCAATGTGACCTAGAGACCAATTCCTTCCAGTGCCAACCTGGCAATCAGTGTGGCCCTCAGCAAAGCCACATGGCAGTGTCTGGGTGGGAGGGGACCAAAGAGGATGTCTGTCCTGCTCTGATGCAGGATCAGATACACTGCTACCACCAGTGACAATAAACCTGGCCTGTTCTCACAAGCCTCCAACCACAGGCACTTCCTGTGAGATGACTTTATTATATTATTATTGTTACTGTATCTGTTACTGTAGTGTTGGCTGTATATGGGAAGTCTCCTTTACCGCAAATCAAGCCAATTACTCCTTGGCATCTCTCCTCCGTTCATTCCCCTCTCGAAGCAGCCTTCAAAAGGACAAGAAAAGTTTATAGTGTCACTGCTCTTCTTTCTCAGATAAACCCCATTATTTAAGTGTTGCTTCCAGATCCTGCTCTCCAAGCTTTCACCCTTCCTGCTCCTGTCCTTCAGCCCTTCCCTACAGCTGGAAACACAATCTGTGGAGCCTCTCCTAGGCACGACCAGGCAGCAGCTGCAGCCTCCTGTATCTCAATTGCTGCTAACACAGCAGAATGGCATGTGCCTCTCACCAGTATTGCATTGCTGACCATGGGCTGGGATCTGCCACGATCCCCCTTCTGGCACCCCGCTGCCTAACCAGCCATGCCCTGTTTTGTATCCATGCATTTAATTTCCCCTTCCTAGATGTAGTATTTGCGCTCGTCTTTATTGAATTCCGTCACATTGATTGCGGACCTTTCTTCCAATTTATCAAGATCATTTCGAACATAATCTCGTCCAGCAAAGTGCCCTGTGCTCCCAGGGGGGCTTCCTTATTCTGTAATTGGAGTTGTTAATGAAAGTATTGATCACAAGAAGAGGCTGGCCCGGCAATTGGAGGGTCTCACTTGAAGCATCTTCACAGTCTGAAAGCGAGGTCTGATAACTGTTCTTTGAGCACAGCGCCTGAGCCACCCAAACATCTTTATGGTGATTTTATCTAATCCATATTTCTCTACTTTTCTTATAAGAATGTCACTGTGTGAGCCTGGATCAAAAGCTTTAGTCAAGGCAAGATGGATAGAGGTGATAACCTCAACTGCCTCCCCTTCTTCATGATGCCCATTTCTCTGAAACAAAAGAAAGAAAAGAAATTGTACTGGCCTGACAATTTATTCTGCACAAATCCATCTCGGCTTCACTGAATCACCTTGTTGTCTAGACATTTACAGATGGTTTTGCCATTTGCACCAGTGTTTTCCCAGTCATCGAATTTGGTCTGGCTGGGCAGCTGGTCCATTCACACCATTTTTCCCAAGGTATTTGTTCACTTTTCTGTTCCTCTGGGACCTATGCTGCTTTCCATGGCTATGTTTGTACTGCAGGCCTGAGTGTAGCCTGAGGCACCGCAGGCTCCATCATCCACCCTTTGAGTCCCCATGGGTCCTTAGGATGCCTCTAGCCTGGGTGGATTGTCCGCATGCTGGTTTCTAGGCCCTGTGCCATTTCCATGCCGTGGTCTCTCCTGCGTGGAAGAGCAGCCCCTTCAAAGAAAGCACCTGCAGGAACATCCCTGGCTACTTATTGGCTTCTTACATCACTGCAAAGTGTTTGGGACTGATGACAGCAGACCTGATGTGCATCCCTGCTCTGAGCAGACCACATCACAGGTATGTTCATCCATTGGGAAGCAGTAGAGTGATGCTGCTTGGCACCCATGCCCCAGAGCACCCTCAACCCTGCATCTGAGCAGACACTTATTCAGTCTGGATGCTGCATATGGACTTGCACGAGAATACCAGCCTATGTTTACAATTCAGCATGGATGTAGCCCCAAACTCCTTAAGATGCTTGCTAACAGTCTGAGATTGCTTTGGGTAATTCTTTAGGTACTCCAGGGTACTTGTAAGCAGGCCCTGCTGCTGAGCACACATCTGTCCCATCTAAATGCCCTTTTGGAGAGCAGTGTGTGGAGAGGAAACATGCTCTGGGTGTCCCTGCTTGAGCAGGATGGTTGGACTAGATGATCTCTTAGAGGTCCCTTCCAACCTTAACCATTCTGTGATTCTGTGACATGCTCGTTCCCTATTCAGGTCTTTGCTCTCATCTCCTTGTTGGATTAATCATCTTAAGCAATCAGGCTCAGATGTTTATTGTAAGATTAAACAACACAGATAGCATCAAATATTTTATACTTCTTCGTACTACTCACTATTAACTGAAAACTTGCTTTGCTTATGGGCCTCTACTCATCATTCCTTTACCTTCTAATGTACTTCCCAAATATTTCTTCTTCCCTTTTATGGCCCATGATAATCATATCTCATTTTGCATCTTCACCTCTTCTAGTTTTGTTCCTGTTCCTTCACATTTTTGTTTAACACAGCTTTACACACATATCTTCGTTTCCAATGCTTCAGAGTTCCTTTATAATCCACCGACAAGCTCTCGGTCGCAGTCTCTCTCCGTGCTCCTTGCCTTTCCTTTGCTCCTGGACAACTTGCCATTTGTCCATGCACAGCAGCTCAGGGGGGTCGCCCATCTGGCTTCAAATCTCATTTGCGTCACAGTCTCGCACAGGAGCCCATCTGTGAATCACGGGAAGGCAAGTGCCTCCCAGCCCCTCCAGAGCGCCAGGAGATGTTCTGCAGCATGAGCCCTGCTTACCCAACCACGTCCTGGGAGCACATGAGATAGACAGGGAGATTCAGATACTTCTCTCTCTTATACTCACAGAAACCAGAGACTTTTAAGCAAGACCTAAATCATGGCTTCCCGCTGGCAAACTTCTTGAGGAGGCACCCAAATAGAGCGAGTAAATCACCCTTCAGCTGTCTCTAGCTGTGCCTGTCCATTTGTCCATTGGAGAAGAACACCTCCAGTTTGCTGATATCCTGTTTTTATATATCTACTGATGTCACTGGCTTGTCACAGGCTGTCTCAGCATCACACCGAAAGCTCGTCCTGACACAGTGATCCAAGATAAACTTCCTTGCTGGTCACGTCTTTTGGAGCTGGGCTATCCCCTCCTGTGTTCCTGGAGGAAATCTTCTCCTGAACTCCCCTACTGCCATCTTTGATTTGAGCTAAGAAACACTTCTCATTTCTTCCCTCTCTCACCTCCAAATGTTTTTCCTGTTCATTCCTGCCAGCTATTCTCAGCTGAACTGCATCTGCAAGCATCAAGTCATTACCAGCAGAGAAGAATTTTTTTCACATCCCTTTTCTTCTGTCAATGACAAAGTGTCATTTTTTTTTGTTTTTTTCCCTGCCTTTATCACTTGCATCTGCTATTTGCCCAAGGGATCCACTGTGCTGAAAGTCCCTTAGGACCATCAGCTGATCCTTAGGCCACTGACTTTCTGTTTTGCTGGAGCAAGTAGCTTGTCCTTCTTTGATGCTGAGACAAAGTAGTGCCATATAACCAAGTCCCCAAATGCCCTGCATCAAGCATTCTGCCAGCTATTCCTAGCTCCTTATCAGGCTCGTCAACCTCCCTTTTTAGCTCTACTTTAGTCTACACTTTGGGGCATGGGAGCTCCTGGGCCCTGAGTGCACCTGGGCCACCTGACAGGCCATATGGAAGAAGAAGATTTGGCTGTGCCCTGGCTGCCTGTTGGTCAAGCTTCCTGCCAAATGTAAATCTGGGAAGCAGAAAGGAAGGAGCCATGGGAAGCTCCTGTGGGTCCCCTAAGGAGGAGCAGGACAGGGATGTCTACATGTAGCCAAAAGTAGATGTCCCAGAAAGATTCATCTGAGCCTCTGATGTTAGACTCTGTTCATCTTTTACATAAAGTAGGTCCCACTGGAAACCACACATAAGGCAGAAATATTCAAAGCCTGCTTTGTTGCAGTCCTGTATGAAAAGATAAATCGTGACTAGACATATAATAAAATTAACTTTAAGGCCAGAATGCTGAGTTAAGACAGTTATATTCAGCTTAACCAGGCCTGCCGAAATTCACCCGTGGGTGCTTAGGGCAGCAGCTGAATCAATCTCTGAATGATTTGCAATTATCTATGAGAAACAGAAGACACAAGAGATCCTAAAGGACTGGAAAAGAGCAAATAACTCCGCCAGGAAACCCAAATCAAAGCCTATCTTGAAAGGCAGGTTCCTGGACTGTAGACCAGTCACTCTAACTTTGAATTTGAGAACTGGAGCAAACTGTTAAGTCATCAATACTTAAGTATCTACAAGATAAGAAGATAAGAAACAGTGAATATGGCTTGTCAAGAAATGATCTGGTCAAACAAAATTGATTTCCTTCCTTGACAGGGCAATGGGTCTAAAGAATTAGAGGGAAGCAACAGATATGATTTACCTTTAATTTAGTGAGGCTTTAGCCATACTCCTTATGATGTTTTCAGAACCAAGCTAAGAAAATGAGATCCTGATGTAATTACTATGAAGTGGATGAGTAATTTAAAAATTAATCTTCAAGAATAATAATCAGCAGTTTCCTAATCCCCTGGGAAAAGCATCTGTTAGATGGGGCCCACAAGGGACTGTCCTGGGTCCAGCTCTATTTGGTATTTTCAGTAGTAACTTGCCAAATTGCAAAACATATGGGATATTTGCAGATGACACTAGTTTAGAGAGCATTTTGTTAGAATCAGAACTCAAACTTATGCTGGCAGACCAGAGACAGTGTGAAAACAACAAGGTGAAATTCAGTGAAGACAAGTGCAAAGTGCCACAGACTAGAAGAAGAAAACATATAAACAACTTCAAATTAGGGAATTTCTCGTTAAGTGGCAGTAGTGCAGAAAACGATCAGAGGCTGGTGAGGGAATCAGCAAAGAGATAGTGCTGGGGAAAAGATAGAAAACCTTTTCACGTGCATTAAGAGAGGTGCACCCTGCAAGACATACAAGGTAATGACTTCAGTCTGCTCAGTACTGGAGGAGACAGCAACATTATTCAGTCTCATTTTGAAGAAAGTGCTTCAGGAATGATATTGCAAGACCTGTGATGCCCTGGCTGGGAGGAGGGGGACTCTCCTCTCACAGACTCTGCCAGCTCTCATTTCCGTGATTCAGAAATAGTTCTGCACTTCCAGAAATGAAGGTTCGGTCTGGTTCTAAATTCAGTCTCAGGTCTCATGAGTTTCCTGCGTGTCAGTTCAACCACACTGTGACTGCTTCATTCACTGCAATAGATGAGATTGCTTTGTGTAACAGGCAAGTCTTATAAGAGTGAGTAAAAACTGATGGAGAGATATAAATAAAAATTGCTTTAATTTACATACATATATATAAACACTTGAAAATAAATCCACTGAAAAATGTCCCTAATCTGAAAATCTAGATTTTCTTTTAAATGTAAATGTTCCAGCTATGACAGCAATCTACAGATAAGAGATAAGCAGAGCAGAATTCTCAGTGCTATTCTGATCTCAGTAGAAAAATATGTTGATGATTTACTGTAAAATCATGCAACATGACAGAATGGATCAGGTCTACGTGCTTAGGAAGCAAACTTGTCCCCATGACAGAAACCGTTGGAGAGATAAGGTCTACAAGGAGTACATCTTCCTAAAGGTGAGCCAGTCATATTTAAGTATTTGGCTGCACTGTTTGCATTAGAGAGGAGATTGTTTGGATGGCTGATGAGTCACGAACTGTTCAAGGATCCTGACAGTTTTCGGTCTGGTTCATGCTTCCTTCACTGCTCTTTTCCTTCGGTGCATCTTTATTGAACAACTCTGGCCCTAAGTACCCCCTGCTGCCCTCTCTGAAGCAGAATTAGGGACTTACTGTGGTGTCGGCTGATTTTATCTAGTGCCTTTTTGTGCACACAACTTTATTGATAACAAGCATGCTAGTTAGGAGAGCCAGGGTGGCTCACAGGTTTAGTTACCATCGATAGGTACTGAAACGAAGACAACCTCTTCATTTACAAAGATGTAGGGCAGCATCCAAGGCAGCCAGCTTAGCAGGACAATAACGTGCCAAGCAAATGTCCAGGAGGCTGCACCCTATCCAGCAGGCAGCAGCAAAGCATCTCAAAGCAGCCTGGCAGGGAAGGCAGAGCGCAGGAGCTGAGGAAGAGGTCGGGTCCCCGTGAGCCTGCATGTTCCTGGAGCAGCCCTGCTCTGCAGGCCACGAGCTGCCTGCCCGTGGGCTGGCTCACGGCTTCATCTTGGCCATAAGGAAGCAGCATGCTCACGCAGCGAAGGAGGGCTGCTCCTGCTGCAGGCAACAGTGTGAACTTCTGGTCCCATAATTTACAAACGCCTCCTCCTAACAGCATATGGCAACTGGCAAGCATTACTACAGGTCTTGCTGGTTTGCTCCTCCTCAAAAAGTTCCTCTACCAAGCAAGAGAGGCCCTGGAGTAGCCAGCATGGCCACCACTAAGGGAAGCTTTCAGCACAGGTGGTCACCACCACTGAAGATTTCACATATCATAAACTCCCATGTCATATTTAGCCTTATAAACACTCCTCTCCTGAAAATCACCACTCTCCTACAGGTAGCTCAAGTGCCTTGCACCATGGCAGCTGCGTTGTGGGGCCCACCACCCCACACACCATCCCTTGGATGTCAATGAACTCAAGAACATAAGACCAGCACACAGAGGAATCAGACCCACTGCATCACTGTGCTCACACCCCACGTGCCCCTTAGAGGCAAAAAGAGGGGAGTTTGAGAGGCAAATCCGTCTTCTGTGATGCTGGGAGTGACTCCAGCACTGAGCTGAGCAGAGCGTATGGCCACGAGAGCGACATCCATGCAGGGCAAGGACCCAGCCCGAGGCCTGTGCATCATTCATGCTTCAGAGCCTCAGACTCATGTGAGGAAGCACAGCTTGGTTATAAATAGAACTGGATGAGCCTGGCCTTACTTTCAGCTTGTTTTCTTCCTGATGGGACTTGGATGCTCGGCTCGGTGCAGTGTTTCCCCAGGAACCTGCTTGCTTATTCCCCTCACAGCGCTTCCCGCTGTATTCATTAGGCTGGTGTGTTAACAGCCGAGGAGCAAGGAACAGACATCAGAGCCTTCCTGTTTGTCCTGTCAGTGGTCGTGTTCCTGTGTCAGACACAACATGGAGCTGAATGATGGGTGCCAAAGGCCAGCAAGGCTCTGGGGGACTCACCCTGGTGCCATTCACGGCGCACGGTTTCAATTCCGACTGTGCTCACGGAGCAAGATTTCCAATTTGCAGACAAACATGAAGCTCCCTGCTCCGTGCAGAGGGGAAGCAGCCGCACGGGGCACGCAGGCTCACCTCCAAATCCCCAGGCTGTCTGATGCTGCTAAGGCAGAGACTGCATCTCCAACGTGCCTGATGTTCCCGTCACGGCAGAGCGGAGCAGCGGGGAAGGGGGCAGCCAGCTCCGGGCAGGCCGGGTGCTCCGCAGCTCCCCTCAGCCCTGGGCAGTGCCAAGGAGCTGCAAAAGGTCCCAACGTACCGACGTGGGGTCAGCTCCACCTTCCCACACCCTGCTGTAAATCAGTTGGGCTGCGCTCACCAAGGCCTGGCCCAGCTCCCATCCAGCTCTGCCCTTACCTCGCTGTGATCTCCAGCTCCTCCTGGTCAGCAAAGCGCTCCAGCTTCCACAGGCTGGGCAGGACCCACCCGCTCTGCCGGCTTTCTCCATCATTTTCATGACTTAGCAGTCAGCATTTTAGAACAGGGTGGTCCTATTTTATGAACCAGCATAGAAATACTTCCTTTTACAGAGATCCAACGTAACTTCATGATTCCTGTTACATATTTCATTCACTTTTGCAAGCACCATAAAGTAACAGAATGAGATTCAAGCAGTCAGACAAGTGCATTACAACATCTCTACCATTTGAAACTGTATTTTCCAGCATCTTAAAGCCTTAAGGGACTCTTAAATTTTAAGAGTGAATTTTCTCCATGAACTAGCACAACTACAACTAACAAGCGAAAAAATATATATATATATATAAATACTTTGCTTGTCAGCAGCAGAAAAGAAATAAAGAGCCTGAAAATCCACAATAAGACGGTTCAGATCTTAAGTAAAAGGACAGAGAGGGAGAAGAATAATACAGTGCTAGAGAAGAATTTATTTAGCAAGCAGCAGTGACATCAGAAAGCTCAGCATCTGTATGAAGTACAGATGGAAAAGCAGCATCAAAGGGAAGAAGCTCCTTTTCAGACAAACCTTACATGATCTGCAAGGGAGGGTTGCAATGCTTTGCAAGAGAATTTCTAACCTGCAAGAATCCATAGCCAAGGTGCAGTTTAAAAATAACCAGGCACAGAAACTGAATCTCCAGAAGGTAAACTCTGATACTACCTCAAAAAAAAAAAAAAAAAAAAACCCACAACACTGCTGTTGCAAATTAGTGTTTTTGTCCATTAATGCCAATATACTTAGGAATAATAATACTTAGGAAGAAGTATTTGGGCACTTACCTTGCCTAACCTTAAAGTGGCTCCACGAAGTGGCCCAACATTTTTTGGACAAACGTGTTGCAAAAGATTTCGGCGAGCGCTGCTGCCCAGCGTCCTGTCCTGCCTCAGCCACCTCCACCTGACTGCAGGATCCTCTCCATCCCAGCACGGCTCTGGCATTCCCACCTCCTTCCTCTTCTGGCTGGTGTGTAACACTGCAGAGCACTTAAGCATGAAGCTGGCAGCATGTGGGGAACTGCAGCTTTTGCTGGTTCACAGCACATCACATCTGTCCCCTCGTTCTCAGCGTGTGCTTCTCCCACAGCCACTTCCAAACCCTCTGGTCTCGTTGTCACTGTAAAGCCCGGGGCTCGGGATGCTGAAGTGAGCCCAAGAGACACAAGCTCCCTGGCTCAACAGAGCTTGCCCTAAAAATGGTGGGACTTGGCTGGGTGGGGGACAGGATTTCCTCCAGCACAGCTGTGACTGCAGCAAACTCTCCCAGCTACTAAGGACACCTGGAAAGCTATGGTTCTTCAGCCAGAATAGAGCAACCTTTCCCATATAGAGCCCCTGCCAGCATTCCCTTCAGGAGAGGACAAGGGAGCAAAACCATATGACATGTGGTTGTCAACCATCAGATGCTTCCTGGTGCTGCAGTGCTGAGTGCAGTGCAAGCTCCGGGACAGCCTGGGGCAGCTGCTGCTGCAACACCCTGCTCCTGGATGCAGAGCAATTGGAGCAGTTTTCTGGGATATAAAAGGTTAACGAAGCCTCTTGCCCTGCTTGCACTCAGCCAGGCAGGGCTGGCAGAAAGAGCTGAGTAGGAGAAAGGGACTGGAGGGCTGAAGAGGGAGGTTTCCTGAGCAGACACTGCACTGACCCAGACAGAGAGATGCTGTTTGCTTCTATAATCCTAGGTGCTTGGTGCTAACTGAACCTTGCTACCTGGTTTCTGTTCAGTTACCCCTTCAGTTCACATTCTCCTTCCTATCAGCTCTCATCACAAGCCATCCTGAGTGTCCGCATCCCATCTCCTCTCCAGCCTTCCCAGCTTCAGGTCTCCTTTGCTCTCTTCTCCAAATTTCTGTTTCTCCTCTGTATTTCTTTTGTCACAGTAACCTCAGCAAGTTGAACAAGTTCTTACCACAGCTACCCCCAGGAAACACTCATTTCATGCTCTTTAGCAGCGAAGGCAAGAGATGGGAGTGAGTTTGTCTGAGACAACTGATTTTCATTCTGACCTTGAGAGCAACCTTCTGTCTCTCCTTTTTATTTTCTTTGCATCAAACTCTTCGGTTGCCTGAAGCCAAAGAAACACACTGTTATGTGAAGCAGTAACATCTTGCAAGCAAAGTATGCTGCAGAAGCTGTTAGCCTGATGCTGGATGACAGATTTATGAGGCTGACAGGAAACAATGTGCGGGTGTGACATTAGATTACGACAAAATGGTTTTTCTTCTTTTAAGTGCAGGGAGTAGAGTCAGCCCCTTGGAAAGGCCTTCTTGGCAGAGCTGTGCCCAGTACCGTGGAGCGGGGTGGAGGAGAGCAGGTTGTGCTGACTGCAATGGCATTCAGTGACCAAACTCATTGACTTCCATCAGCAAAGCAAGAAGTTGCTGGGTGAGCCCCAGGTGACGTCACGCGTTGCAAGACTCACTGAGAAGTTATTTCAGGACTTAGATGAAAACACAGAAAGCAGAGATGCAGAAGAGACCACTCCGTTATGGGAAACATTTCAATGACAGAGTCTCAGGAGTGTTTTGTTTGATTTGCACTGAGCTGGAACCTCCACAAATTCTGCTGGGAAACTCTTACACAAGCTGATCCTTTCTGTGGTTTCCTCTGGCAAAGTGCAGACTAGCAGAGAGCCGCTCTGTGCTTTTCATGCTAACAGTGAGCATCCCATTTACCCGGAATGGCATTTGGCAAGGAGCTGGCAAGCAGTGGCCAGTCCTTTCTCCTCCATGCACAAATACAAGGCAGAAAATAATTCTTCCAAGACGCCACCTGAAGCCCCAAGTTGTCAGCTCCTCAGGCAGGCCAGGTCAGATTTAGTAAATTCACAAGGAACAAAGCTGTTTTTCTACCCAGCCATCTCTCTATAGAAATCCCAGGCCAAATGGGGCTCCTGGGTAAGCCTGGCACAGCTGAGATTTGCTCTAAGCGCAGTTGAAAGAAACGTTCCCTTTGCAGTTAGGGTCAATACTCTGCAGTGGGAATTTAGTCAGTAATTCTCATAGTGAGCAAGGAAGGGGGAAAAAAAAGGGTATTTCAGCTCCCTGTAGCAGTATTGACTCTGTGCTAATCCCAGTGGCAAGCAGAACAAAAAGTCCTTATTTTGACGTGCAGCTATGAACTAGAAACACACATGAAGCAAACCTCTTAACAAAATGTGTTTTAAGAGACAGCAGAACAGCAGAAAGAAATGTTGACACAGCACACAGTGTCAGTTATCAGTCCCTGTTTCTGAAATGCTTAAGCTTCCAAACTTTCCAAGCTTTCTCAGATGAACAAGTCTATCTGGATTATTTGAGGTTTGCAGAAAACATTTGGTATAAGCCAGTGGCAGAAGGTCAGGAAATAAAAAGCCCTCCCCCTAGCTGTAAACTAACCTAATCTTCATCATCTTCATCTCTCTCTCATTTTTTTTTTTAAGAAAAAGGGAGGAAGGGGTAAAAGGAAAACAGGAAGCTGCCAGAAACAGTGTCTTTGAACTCTACCTGAGAAGTCATCACTTTCTAGAAATGGTTAGTGCAATACAAGGAATAACAATCCCTTCTCTCAGGGAAAACAAAACAAAACAAAAAGAAAACAATGCATCCTTCAGGTCCATTTTTCTCCCATTAAATGAAATTTGAAAATCCTTTCTAACCTGTTTGGCTGATGCTGGCAAACACCACAGTTCAGATCTTTCCAACAGAAATAAAATTTCTTCTAACTGCTGTTCCATCACCTCATTACCATGCCAATGGGGGAAGCTTGCAATTCTTCCACTGGCAAACAAGTTTTATCAGAAGATGCCAAAAAAAAAAAAAATAAAGAGCTACGATAGGAGGGACACCCAATGCATGACATGTGCCAAAGCCCAAGGAACACGGTGCGCACGGAGGCACGACTGCACTACACAGGAAAGCCTAAGATGGGTGACAGCAACAGTTTTGGTGGCAATATCTTTAGACGCCACCAGCAAACCAAAAAGACATCCCAGGACCTCAGCAAGCTTATAGAGGTTCAGTTACCTCACTTTATAGAGGTGAGAAATGCGTGCTGGCACACGTGTACTGCTGTGGAAGAGGCCAGAAGCACGTGCTCCTTCCAGTTCTCCCATTTTAACTCTAGTTATGATGCAGGCATAAGTATAAAGCCAGTCGGATGTACAATACACTCACCCTAGCCCTTTACCAACCATCTGTCTGGCGACTGTAACAGATGCCAGGGAGGCTTTTTAGGAGGCATTAGTTTAAGAGCGTCACCTGCACGTCACAGTCCTTAATTCACTAGAAATCTTCAAGGTCGATGACAGAGTTGTGCATTTTGAATCCCCATAGCAGTCAGGTTCACAAGAAGATGCTTCTGGGTCAGCTCGTCCCAGCCTAGGTCTCTTCTAGGGCCAATTTTGTGTCTTATACTCTGCTCATTAGTTTGTATTTGGAAAAACAAATAGTATTGAATGTTGCTATATACAGACTGATTCCTCCCAAAACAGAATTTATGATAATGAAAACTAATGAAAAATAATAATTTAAAGCAGAGGTTTGCTCACACATTTATCTCCTGTCGAGGACCAAGGATCCACCAGATCTCTTCGCATTTCTGCACAGTTTCAAGGCAGTTTTACATATCACATTCAAGTCAATCACTAATGCACGTGTTAAACCAACACTTCTGCCCCTCCAGCACTTTTCCCTGCTGTGCCCGAACTCAGTGCAATTAAAAGACAGGGGAAAGCAGAGGAATTCATGTTTGC